>OY744540.1:9018505-9211005 GCA_963556195.1 Sepiola atlantica | reverse complement strand
CCTATAGGAATCTGGTAGGAAAGATGATTAGTATCCCCATGAACCATGGCAGCCTATAGGAATCTGGTAGGAAAGATGATTAGTATCCCCATGAACCATGGCAGCCTATAGGAATCTGGTAGGAAAGATGATTGGTATCCCCATGAACCATGGCAGCCTATAGGAATCTGGTAGGAAAGATGATTGGTATCCCCATGAACCATGGCAGCCTATAGGAATCTGGTAGGAAAGATGATTGGTATCCCCATGAACCATGGCAGCCTATAGGAATCTGGTAGGAAAGATGATTGGTATCCCCATGAACCATGGCAGCCTATAGGAATCTGGTAGGAAAGATGATTAGTATCCCCATGAACCATGGCAGCCTATAGGAATCTGGTAGGAAAGATGATTGGTATCCCCATGAACCATGGCAGCCTATAGGAATCTGGTAGGAAAGATGATTGGTATCCCCATGAACCATGGCAGCCTATAGGAATCTGGTAGGAAAGATGATTGGTATCCCCATGAACCATGGCAGCCTATAGGAATCTGGTAGGAAAGATGATTGGTATCCCCATGAACCATGGCAGCCTATAGGAATCTGGTAGGAAAGATGATTGGTATCCCCATGAACCATGGCAGCCTATAGGAATCTTAATTGCGTTTTTAATATATTTGGGGTAACTCGTAATGGTTATCACTGTTTGATAGAACTTTCCCCATTATAGGAGGTACAGACCCCCCTTTTTTTTTTTAAAATCAAAATCGCTCCAGACAAGGCATGAAACCACTTGATGTAAAGAGCTAACAAGAACGAAAGATGATTATCGCAAAGGCAGGAGATGCCCATTGGCAGTAGTCTTGAAAAGACCAACGCTATAGATAGGAGGAAAACAGTCAGCAGGAAGAGAGTTCTACAAGCCCGCAGTTTTTGGAAAGATACTGGAATAGGAAGCTGTTTTACAACGAGGTATCAAAACAGCGAATTGATGGAGACCACTAGACCAACGAGTCAAACGAGCTGGAACAAAACAAGCGGGGAATAGATCACAATTCTGAAGAAACATGCCATAATAGTATTTATAGAAAAGACTGAGACTAGCAACATCACGTCTGTGTGAGAGAGAGAGGGTGTAAAGAAGAAGAAAGGGTAGGGCCAATCAAATTACAGATATGTTTCTGCACCTTATCAAGAATCCTCAAATGGGACAGAAATTCATCAGTCCAAATATGACAACAGTATTTCATTTGATCAAAGAAATTCTTAAACAATGTTCACTCCTCTGTTGCTTTAAACATTTGTAATTATTTGGGAGTTTTATGGCAATTTAGTGCTTTTGCGACTTTAGCCGATGCACGTTCTAAGTTTTGAATCAATATAAGATATCGGTGCTTATGTAGATGAGCGGACCATTAAAAAATTTAAAAAAATTATTTTTTTATAAAAACAATATTATATACTTATTCAGTGTTATCTTCTTACTCACTGTGCAAAAAAGTAGAAAAAATTATCCACTAGAACTTTAATTACAATTATTTTTCCATTCTGCGTATCGTAACAGCGACTCGTTCACAGAGACGCCATGTTTTTTATTATCATTTCGCAAGTTGATTATCTCCCCTACGAAATCTTCTTTCTTTAGAAACAAACTGAAGTCTCTGTGAACGAATCGCTGTTACGATACGCAGAATGGAAAAATACTTTTAATTAAAGTTCTAGTGGATAATTTTTTCTACTTTTTTGCACAGTGAGTAAGAAGATAACACTGAATAAGTATATAATATTGTTTTTATAAAAAAATAATTAAAAAAATTTTTTTGATGGTCCGCTCATCTGCATACGCACCTAAATATCTTATCTTGGATAGAAAAATTTGAAATGGTTACAAATGCGTGACGAGTTCAAGTTGCTGAAAAATTAAAAGCTACGTCAATTGTCAAATTATGTTTTCAGTAGATTCTCAAGTGATCAAATTTCAAAGCAATTTAAGCACTGAGGAAGTCGATTGGATTTAATAACATTTCAAAAAGTCAAAACCCAAACATTTCATCGCGATTGATTTTCAGTAAAATTTTCTTCATTAACAAATCTTTAATCTTTTACACCTAAGTGAGCCACCATAAGCGAGAGGGAAGGAAGAAAAATAAAAATTAAGACATCAAATAAATATCTGGATGGCAAAGCGATTGAGGAAGAGTTTTCTAATCATTGGCGCACAAGGTAGCGCAGGTGCCAGTGTGATTGCAAGAGTTAGGAGTGGACAGAGTAAGTTCAGGAACTTCTGCCATTACTAACCAGCAGAGAGTTGCCACTGTCAACCAAGGAAAGAGTCTATCAGGCATGTGCACGCAGTGTGATGATGTATAGAAATGAAACCTGGCCAGTGAGGGTCAAGGACATGCGTAGCATGGAGAGAAATGATATGAGAATGATACGATGGATCTGTAATGTGAATCTTAAAGACAGGCTTAGATCTGATGACCTCAGAGGAAGATTAAATCTAGACAGTATAGGGAGATGTGTGCAGAACAGGAGACTTTGATGGTATGGCTATGTTTACAGAATGGATGAGAGTTCTTCAGTTAAATGTAGAACAGTTGAGGTAGCAGGGTCAGTTCATAGGGGAAGGCCATTAGGAGAGTAGAAAGTGGACCTTGGGTTTACTTTCGGCAGCCTCATAACTCCCGCTTCCCTTATTTTGTCCTTTAGTCCTCACATTCCATGAGCAATGTTTCTGGAAAAGGGGGAAAAATTGCTGTTTTTTGGGTCGGAATCTATCCATCTAACATTTATCATTGGCTAGTTTTTGACCTTGAAGTGGTATTTGTTTTTTAGCTCCTTACATCAAGTGGCTTCATGCCTTGTCTGGAGAGGAAGTGATAAAGATGGACTCGAGAGAAAAAGGAACAAATAAAGACCTGGCCAGAGTTTGGAAGTCAATTTCTTAAGCTGTCCAACACATGCCAGCATGTAAAGCGGACGTTAAACCGATGATGATGTATCTACCTGGCATTGTTTGGTAGCATTTTACTTTTAATTTAAATTCTCCTTGTTTATTTGTTTGTTTGATAACATTGTTGTAAAACTAACCGATTTAGCTATGTAGAACAGTTGAGGTAGCAGGGGCATTCACAGGGGAAGGCCTTATTTAGCTTTGGTAATAATGTTTTACTATTTATTAATAAAATTAGTACATTGTAAACACATTTGTAATTGTATTGTCAGATCGGGTGGACAAAAATTATTCCAATAATTATTTTCGACCTATCAGTGACGTGCTCTCATTCTTTTCTATGAAAATTTAAAACCCTAGTATTTATATATATTTTATATCAGAAACAAGAATTTCCATTGGCCAAAATAGCCAGGGAATCAAAAAAATTAGCATATCAAAAGATGCGGAAGTTGCAAGTATCTTGAACCTAGTTCTCTTCTCCTGACCACAATCATCGACGCCACGTCTTCTCCCCTGAGGTAATATTTTCTTTATATTTTTAACCACAAACTTCCAATAAACGTAATAATCTCGAACCAGAATTTAGTTTATAATACTCTAAGTGTGAACCAATTGAATCTCAACATGGAAAAAAAAAAAAAAACTGTATATTAATGAAAATGTGGTTTATGAATATACAGTGGTTTAGATTATTTGTAAAGGTCAATAATCTCGAACCCAAATGTAGTTTATAAGTCAGCCACCCACTAATTTCCCAACCCAGAAGGTCAGGGTGTTTGCCGTAAAAAAAAAAGAAAGAAAAATGGAGACGTTAAGCTCTAGCGATTTGGCCTTTTCTTTAAAGAAAAAAAATTAAATAGGTCATCCACAGACAGTTTTGTTGTATCACAGCTCTTCAGGTGTAGCTAGACTAACATCTGCCCAGTTGATAGTCGATGACTCTAAGCACCCCGTTACTGGGGTGGGTGCTGTTAGCAAGTGACATCTTAATGTTTTATATAAACAGCTACCAGAGAGTGCTTAATTTGTTTATTTACAAAGAGCTTTGCATTATCACTAATGGTAGTTGGCAATATCACTTACCGCAGTGCTCAACCCAAGGGAGGGGGCTTATATAGTCATCCACAGACTGCTTCGCTGTATCACAGTTTTTCAGTGTGGCTAGAGTAATTATATAATGGAAATCAACTTCTAAAAATTGGAACTGAGCGAAGTCAAGACAACAGATCTTGTACATACTGAGTGCTCAATATCCTTTCAGGTAGAGCTTTGTGGATCATTTAAACATCAAAAATGTACTAATAAAATCTTGTCCTTGACTACTGCATCACTTTTGCTAACACCATTGGGAAAGGTATGAACCCACTTATCCTCCCTCCAGCTATGGATTATATAGTAGGCTAGACTGTCAAACCGTGGTTTTGCAACTGGCCTAGGAGAAGAAAAAAACTGAAATAACACCAGTCTTTCTCTGCTCATCCCACCATTGTGTCCAGTCGTTCTCGACTTCTTGCCACAGGATTCAAGCAATACCAGTTCAGGAAAAGTGTGGATGTGAATTGTGCAACCCTTGCTTCACCATACAGTTCTTGCATAGGCGCACCCTTATATGGTGTATCTATTGTCTTGAGACTGAAAGGAGGCTTAAAAAATGTGTGGGTGTGTGTGTGTGTGTGGTTTGGAGAGAAGAGGAAATATGCCAAGGGAGCTCACTCCAAAACAATTTTCAATGAAGCTATCTCCAAGGCGAAAGAAACAAAATCAGTTCAGAAAGGTTAAAAGTAATAAAAGCCGGTGACCAGGAGAGGCCATTCATTTCAGCAACCATGAGTACACGATAATTATATGATTGAAGGTAACAAACTCAAGGTTCGCACAACAAGATTGAATTTGTCACATGCACTCAAAATGTATCGAGTTGAAGTTCACGTTTAACTTGTGTACCCGTGCGCACAGTTTTGTTAAGTACTGAATAGAAAAAAGAAAAAAAAACAAAAAGAAAATAAACTGAACGTCCATCTTAAAATGTTATATATAATCACTTACAATATCAAAGTCTACGAAGAAAAAGGTTACTTTTTGAATACTGGCTGTAAAAAGTAACGGTTTGAATTTTCTTTTCATTGAAAATGGGCAATCATTACTATTTTAAATTATTTTAAAGGAAATACCGTTGGGGAAATTAGTCACAAACAATTTATTTTGCTTTACGTATTTGTGCCCTATTTGCGTTCAAGAAAGTTCAATATTTAAAAGAAACTTTAAGTCAATTTACTTCACTGTAAACAGTCATTGAGTAAGGGCCAAAAATGCAGAAGTCAAGTATTCGGCCCTTACTCGCTTCCACTCTGGTTATGCATTTACTTACTCAATCACTATTTACCGTAAAGTAAATTGGTTTACACTTTTAAATATTAATTTTTTTTTTAACGCAAATAGGTCACAAATGAGCAGGTAAGCACATGAATTGTTTCTGACACACCTGACATTATTCTATATCTCTACAAACTCACCATCCGCCCACGCATGGAGTATTGTTGTCACATCTGGGCTGGTGCACCATCCACTTTTCTCTCCCTCTTAGACAAGGTTAAAAAAAAGTCTAATCTAATAGGTCCATCACTATCCACAAAGTTCCAGCCCCTGTCCCATCACCGCAATGTTGCATCCTTGTGCTTGTTTTACAAATACTTCAATGGAATGTGCTCCGATAAACTTGCTGCTTTGGCGCCCCCTTAACGTAAATTCACTCGACCAACCAGACAATCAGCTAAATCCAATCCATTCACTGTGGAGGTCCCCGGATACAATAGCTTCTTTCTTTCCTCATGTTGCCGGCCTTTGGAACTCTCTCCCTACTTCCCGTTTCCCTGACTGTACCGACATGCAGAAATTTAAAACTAATGTGAACAAGCATCTCGCTGCACAGCTCCCAATTTACGATGACCTTAAAAACTTTTACCCTAATTCTCAGTAGGCCCTTAAGTATACAGTGGTACCTTGCCTTTTTTGGGGTGAACTTTGTTTAAAAAAAAAAAAAAAAAAAATTTCCGTTGAAATAATTTATGCTGGTAATAGTACTGTTTACCTGAAAATGTCTACATCTTCCAGGATTTGAAAATATTTTTTATAAAAAAAAAACCCCAATCTAACTGATTCATAAGTTAGTTATACATATTTCACACTTTTATTTAGCCTCCCCCTTTTTTGAAATAGGCTTTTGAGATGTAAATTTTATCATGGTAACATTTGGTCATTAAATTAATGGAATCAAATGGTCGTCATAGGTAATCATCACTATTGGCGACATCAATTATTTTGGAAAATTAGTAAAAATGAAAAAAAATAAAAAAATTTTTTTATTTTTTTTATTTTTAATAATTATTTTGGAAAATTAGTAAAAATTAAAAAAAAAAAAATTTTTTTTTTGATTTGCCAACTCATTTGTGACCTTTTTGCGTTAAAAAAATAGAAGTAATAAGTATGGAGTACTGTTGTCATATTTGGGCTGATGAATCTGTCCTATTTGAGGGTTCTTGATAAGGTGCAGAAACGTATCTATAATTTGGATGGCTCTACCCTTCTTCTCTACACCCTCTAAATCACAGACGTGATGTTGCTAGTCTCACTCTTTTCTATTACTATACTATTATGGCATGTGTTCTTTGGAATTATGTGATCTATTCCCTGCTTCTTTTGTTGCAGTTTGTTTGACTCGGTCTAGTGATCTTCATTTCCTTTAAAATAATTTAATTTTGGTAATCGTAACAAATTATGCTATGGTAATTTTTTTATTTATATGTTATTGAATTTAAACAACTTCCAAAAAATGTCATTCTTTTGATACATGAGAATTTCAAAAATTTGGAAAGTGATAGTGGCTAAGTGGTTAACGACACGAACTGACAACCTGGGTGTTCCAGGTTCAAATTCAGTTCGTTCCACAGAAACGCTTTCACTCCGGATGTTGGCAACCTTCACGTGGTCCCTCTCGTAAGTACTTGGTGTCTTTCTACAAAGAATTCTAACTCCTAAAATACCAGGGAAACCAATGCCAACAATAGAATCATCCGATTCATACGAAATGAATAAAAGAATTTTTAAATCAGAAATGACTTTCTATTCTACAGTTTAAATACTTCCAAATCCCTTTCAAATTTCCAAGGGTCAGAAAGTAATTTATTTTCGTTTTACTAGACCAAAAAGATTAAAATCACAGACGTGTTTACGAATAAACAGAAATGAATTCTGGTGGATTTAATTTTGTAATTCATTTATGCTATTGGAGTTTTGATTATTTATAACATGAAACCAATATTAATGAGATTGAGAACTTCATGTGTCTGTGTTCCTCACCACTACATGACTTACACATTTTTATTCACTATTAATATAATCTATATAATAATACGTTAAGGCAATTTCATGTTTGTGTGTATGTTATCACCCTCCACCCGTTTTTAAAAAATGAAATCGCCCGATTACCAAAGGCAATGCAAAAAAAAAAAAAAAAATTTAAAAAATGTCATCCGATGATGTGTCAAAAGTTAAACTTGGACTAAAATGTACTTTCTTGACCTTCAGGCTAGCATCAAAGTGTAGTACCCATTCTGTCCAAAGACGGTACAATAATATTGTGAGGTCTGTGTCCGCATCAGACGCTCATGGAATGGAAGTATTCTTTAGCACGGCAACAATATACAATAAATGAAGGATACAACTTAGGAATTTCCACAGGTCCCACGAGTATTTATTGAATATTAGATTAATCGAAATAAATGAATATGTAAGTCACATTAAGGTGAGAAACACAGACACACAAGAAGTTGAGTTTTATTAATCCAGAAGTTTTGTTACCTTGGTGATACCATTGGAGCACAAGGTGGAGCAGGTGCTTGTGTGATTGCAACAGTTGGGAGTGGACGGAGTAAGTTCAGGGAACTTCTGTCATTACTAACCAGCAGAGCGTTACCATTGTCGACAAAAGGGAAGAGTCTACTAGGCATGGTACGCAGTGTGATGATGTATGGAAGTGAAACCTGATTAGTGAGGGTTGAGGACATGCGTTGCATGGATAGAAATGATACGAGAATGATAAGATGGGTGTATAATGCGAGTCTTAAAGACAGGCTTAGATCTGATGACCGCAGAGGGAGATGCGTGAAATGAATATGTAAGTCACATTGAGGTGAGAAACACAGACACACAAGAAGTTGAGTTTTATTAATCCAGAAGTTTTGTTACCTTGGTGATACCATTGGAGCACAAGGTGGAGCAGGTGCTTGTGTGATTGCAACAGTTGGGAGTGGACGGAGTAAGTTCAGGGAACTTCTGTCATTACTAACCAGCAGAGCGTTACCATTGTCGACAAAAGGGAAGAGTCTACTAGGCATGGTACGCAGTGTGATGATGTATGGAAGTGAAACCTGATTAGTGAGGGTTGAGGACATGCGTTGCATGGATAGAAATGATACGAGAATGATAAGATGGGTGTATAATGCGAGTCTTAAAGACAGGCTTAGATCTGATGACCGCAGAGGGAGATGCGTGCAGAGCAGGAGACTTTGATGGCATGGCCATGTTGAAAGAATGGATGAGAGTTCTTCGGTTAGTAGATGTAGAACAGTTGAGGTAGCAGGGTCAGTTCACGGGGGGGTGATGGGTGAAGTGATAATGATGGACTTGAGAGAAAGAGGTATAAATAAAAACCTGGTCAGAGATAGGTTAGTTTGGAAGTTTATTTCTCAAAGACGTCTAACGCATGCAAGCATGTAAAAATGGACGTTAAACCGAATATGATGATGATTATATGATGATGATGTAAGTTATATAGAGGCGAGAAACACAGACACACGAGTAGTCCCGGTTTAATATAGATTTTATGTTAACGGTGATAAAGTGTGTTCGTTTCCTTTCTTTTCTCCCCCCCCCCCCCCCCCCCAACCCCTTAAACAGATTTTCTATGAATAATTCTTGGATTGATTTTTTTGTGTCTGCTAAGCAGTAACTTAAACTGAATGACCTAAATATTTCTTTGTCTACAAAAAAAAAAAAAAAATGTCTACACATTTTTAATAAGATTTTTCAAAGCGTGTTAATTCACAGGTTTCAATTCCATTACTTCAAAATATTAAAATCCATCCTCAATTATACAATAAAGCCCAATGTGTATTCATTTGTTCAGTTTTCTATAAATGGACGAGTAAAAGTGAACTCCCCCCACCCCCCAACAGAAGTTTTGCACCATTTCTCTGTCCCTTTACGATGATTAAAATCTATGGCAATTTAATGCTTTGAATGTACATTATCACCCACCCACCCTTTTAAAAGATGGGATTGCCATGCAATGCAACAAAAAGTAATTGTTTAAAATTTCATCTGATGTCATTATTATGATGTCAATATACAATCAAAATGTAGTATCTGTTCTATCCAAAACTGTGACATATCTGTTAAGACATTCTTCTTGCATGACTAACAATAATACGTCTCTTTACTCATCATTACGGATAACAGAAGTAAAGAGAATTATTATTTTGCTATCTAATTTATAACACGTGTTAATGGTGTGTACGAACACCATGTAAATTAGATGGCAAAATAAAGTAATTAAGAAACAGGTTTGTGGTGTGTACAGATATGTAAATTAGATGAAAGTGACTTTTACAGGTGTGGCCATCTAATTTACATATGTGTATCTCTACACACAAACATGTCAATTAGATGAGAAGCTAATATTTTTTATTTTATTTATATATCTATCATGAATGGAGATTTGGTATTTGCCTGAAGCCGAACTATACTAGTGCCGTCTTTTAAGGCTCAATTCAGCTTACTATACTATTTCAGCCTAATCTATCTTTCAATACTCATTTCAGGAGGTGGGGATAGTGTTGCACCTGTTATGTTGTCATGCGACTATATCCTCCCAGGCATTACGTCCTTTGGGGGGGGGGGGAGTAAAATAATTACTCGTTAGTCATATATACTAGCAAAAAAATATTGATAGTAAAGATAAACAATACTTCTATATAATAATAATATAAACGTAAAAAGACTTATTTTTAAAGGAATATCAAAAGATTCAAGTTTATGAATTTTTAATGAAATCAAAGTAGAATAAATAATCGTAGTGGCTGTGACCCAACGGGTCACGAGCAAAATTTTTTTTATTTGAAAATTTTTTTTTTTTTTTTTTTTTTTTTTTTAATCTACTTAGATATCGTAGAAACTTTAATTTATCAAATAATCCATCTGAACTATTACAAATCCAGGCACGTTCGTCTTTTCTCACAGTCCGTTTTTCACAACTTTTTACTGACCAGTTTTTTTTTCTTTTTTCGGTGTACACTTACCTATCAGGCTGCTAGAGAATTCCGGGTTTTTGGAAATTTTTTTTCAAATATTTTACATTTTAGGAGGGGGGGTCAGTTTCCAATGTTAATTCAACGTAGACTGATCCCCCTCTTTTTGACCATCTCAATTTTAAAAAAAATCTTTTTCGGTGTATAATTACCTATCATGTCAATAGAGAATTCCGGTGTTTTCGTTAAGAAATTTTTTTAAATTGAGATTTTAAGACGGGGGATCAGTTTTCAATGTAAATTCAACGTAGACTGATCCCTCTTTTTGACCATCTCAAATTTTTAAAATTATTCTTCTGCTTACAATTACCTATCATGTTGCGATAGAATTCCGGGGTTTTTGGAAAGAAATTTTAAAAAATAAGATTTTAAGACGGGGGATCAGTCTTGTTCGCCTTTTACCATAGTCCGCTTTTCGCAACTGTTTACGTCTTAAAATCTCAATTTTTTGAAATTTCTTTCCAAAAAACCCGGAATTCTCTCGCGACATGATAAGTAATTGTACACCAAAACAGATTTTTTTAAAAATTGAGATGGTCAAAAAGAGGGGGATCAGTCTACGTTGAATTTACATTGAAAACTGATCCCCCATCCTAAAATCTCAATTTTTAAAAATTTCTTTCCAAAAACCCCGGAATTCTCTACTGACATAAGTAATTGTACACCAAAACAGATTTTTTTAAATTGAGATGGTCAAAAAGAGGGGGATCAGTCTACGTTGAATTAACATTGAAAACTGATCCCCCCTCTTAAAATGTAAAATATTTGAAAAAAATTTTCCAAAAACCCGGAATTCTCTAGCAGCCTGATAGGTAAGTGTACACCGAAAAAAGAAAAAAAAAACTGGGCAGTAAAAAGTTGTGAAAAACGAACTGTGAGAAAAGACGAACATGTGCCCAAATCTACTTTAACCTGTCAAATAGTTTTAAAGAAAAATTCAAATTACTAAAATCATCAAATTGTTTTTATTAGCAATTTGGCAAAACATGTCATCTTTAGACAAATAATGCTTTTGATACATTTGTGCTTCTATAGTCGATTTCAAAACATCGTTTAGATTATTTAAATGGATTCAAAACAAAAACAAAAAAATTGATTTTTATAGGACCCTCACCCCACACACCCCTATTTTCAAAACCATTATCAAAGTTAATACTTCTGTACCATTTGTTTATTCGACTTTTCAATTGTTGACCCAATTCATGGATTTAAGCAAAAATGTTTCACATTGTCTGCCAAAAGATGAGCTTCACTTAACCTTTTGTCTATACGGCGAATAGTATAAGGTTAATCATTATCAAGAGAAAGTTTTTCATTGAAATATTTTGAGGAAATATTAAAAAAAGCAAAAGATTATTTACGTCAAACTTTCTGACTAGAAAGACATTTTACATTCTTGCTGATATTTGAAAAAATAAAAAATAAAGCAGAAAGCTCTTCAATATTTTAAAATACGGTGATATGAAATTGGAGTGTCAAAACTTCACACCGATGTCAGCTGTATTTTATTTTATTTCATTTGTTCAAAGGCATAAATTAAATTTTAATATTTTGCAAAAAATTTGCAAAAATAAAAATGATGCAGAAATAATTATATATCTAATAAATGGGTTTCTGAACCCTTTTCATAAAATTGAAAGAAAGGGATTCTTATATAAAGTAAGCATCCGCATACTCCCCCCACATCACTAATATCAAGAAGTATAAACGTGACCTGGGCATAACTATCAGCAGCAATCTGCATTAGACAAAGCATATCTCTAAAATTGTCAAGAAGGCCAAAGATGTCTTCTTGGCATTACTCAGCAAGACCTTTGTTAGCTGCTCTCCAGCTATGGTGCAACCACACTTAGAACTCACATAAGTCTGGAACCTCCCCATCTTGCTTAGAATATTGACTGCCTAGAAACTATTCTCGGCTGAGATCAAAGTGTAGTACCTGTTCCGATGGATGCTATACTCCTTAGACCCATACTGTCTTGGCCTTCGGGCCATGATTCTGCCGGTCTTAGGGTTTGTCCTGTGCAGTTCGGTTCTAGGAGGACCACCCTCTCAGAAGGTGTTAGTTTATTGCTAATCGCCTGATGCGCCCTTACCGGGGAATGCCGACGGGATGTTCATACATTTTATTAGTAGGCCAGAGTGCACCATCTCTGCATGCTAGCCTTTCAATCCCCACTTCGGGCCTTGATTCTGTGCAGTTCTAGGACATCCACCCTCCCAGGCTTTGTCTTCTCACCCTTTGAGAAGGGGTTAGTTTATTGCTAATCGCCCGATGCACCCCTACCGGGGAATACCGACAGGGCTGCCCAGACATGTTTTGTAGGCCAGAGTGCTCTTCCTCTAGGGTGCTGGCTTTTCAATCCCATTTTCCGACCTTGTGTCACATCCTACCGCTGTGGGACAGAAATAAATACAAAAGTTCAGAGATGTGCAACCAAGCGAATACCCTCCATCAGACACCTGCCATACTTTGAACACCTTGTTTCACTGGGCTTCGATTCATTGAAGCCGAAACATCTAGCAACTGATTTGGTAAGAACTCACAAAATTATTAGCCATTTTGCTGCCAACAACAACAACAACTGTAAGCACCTTTTTTGATCGCTATGTCGAACACACGCGGATATGTCTATAAAGTCATAAACCAGCACAGCTCTCAATCTTTGGAAACATTTTTTTCATGGGACAAACTGCCTACATCAGCAGTTGGCTACAGAGACGCTTCACCCTTTAAAACACTCATGCTTCCCGAAATTTGCCCAAACTTCACCTACGTCATACGCTGTTCATTTCCCCTGACAATTGTACTATGTACTATACAGGCACTTATGATGGGGACGGCACGATGGTAAAGTGGTTAACAACACTGACTGAAGACCTGGGTGTGCCGAGTCCAAATCCAGTTCGTTCCACAGAAACAATTTCATCAAAACCCATACCTGACCATGTGTCTAACCTCCTGGAGAGGAGGTAATTTTTTTTTTTTGGTTTGTTTTACGGCATATCAACCATCTTTGGGTCATTTAATGCCAAATCAAGTTGTTGAATTGTATTTTATGGGGAGGACGATTTCATTTTTTAAATTGGTAATATGCCCTAAAAAGCTTTGTTTACTTTAAATCATTTATATTTTTATAGTTTTAACAGTGTGTCAAAACTTAGGGTTATTTTATGCCGCATATTTATGGAAATCTCAATCATCCCCACATCCTTTTGAAGCCATAATCATGTCACATTTCAAGAATGTTTTTTTTTTTTTAATATTCTATTCATTTAACGTCACTTGTCCCTTGTTCATGGGGCAGACGTTTTCTCATATTACGCAAGCTCACTCTCCAGTTCTCACGTTTCAGCAGGTCAGCAGTCTCCAAATTCAACCCAATCTTGTCCAATCAGGGTTACAATCCCACATCAATGTGAGTTGTCGAATGTATTTCTTTTCACATTTTGAAAACACAATCTCATAATCTTTGTTGTTTTAGTATCAAATCTCGCCATCAATAAATGGATGATTCAAGACAATTTTTTTTTTTTGGTTTGTTTTACGGCATATCAACCATCTTTGGGTCATTTAATATCGAATCAAGTTGTTGAATGGTATTTTATGGGTAGGACGATTTCATTTTTTAATTGGTAATATGCTCTAAAAAGCTTTGTTTACTTTAAATCATTTATAGTTTTATAGTTTTAACAGCATGTCGAAAGTTAGGGTTATTTTATGCCGAATATTTATGGAAATTTGAGGGGTTTCCCCTTTTTATTTTAATTAATATATATGTAAAGTTTTTTTGTTTTAATTCTTTGATAGAGTCCGATTTTTTTGAAGTATGAAAGTAAGATGTGGGGATTGTTTTTTTCAAAAAAGATCTTTAATATTTTTTTCTTTTTAGTAGTTATTTTTTATTGTTGTAAAATTGATGCAGTCGATTAAAATGTGTTTGATTGTGAGTGGGGTTTGGCATGGTATGCAGAAGGGTCGGTTTTCCTTCAAGAAATATGATTGGGTTAAAAGTGTATGCCCCATTTTTATTCTTGTTAAAGTGACCTCTTTTCTGTTAAGTTTGGTGTTTTGTTTCTGCCTTTTTAGATTTGCCCAAACTACACCTACGTCATACGCTGTTCATTTCCCCTGACAATTGTACTATGTACTATACAGGCACTTATGATGGGGATGGCACAATATCTAAGTGGTTAACGACACTGACTGAAGACCTGGGTGTGCCGAGTCCAAATCCAGTTCGTTCCACAGAAACAATTTCATCAAAACCCACACCTGACCTTGTGTCTAACCTCCCCTCGAAAGGAGGTAAATAAAGTACATGAACTTATGATGGGCTGTAGTGGTGCACCTGAGCCCTGTATGCAATAGTTTCATTACATTTCTATTATAATTCAACAGAACTCACCAGTTCTTGAAGTGATGACCCACTGAGCCACGGTTAAAGTTTACCTGATGGAATATCGTTTGCCTTTTTCTGTGTCTTGGGAAGGTCATACATAAAGCCTGGTTATTTCTAGAGTCGGGTTAGAATTAGGATTAGCGTTATGGTTAGGGTTAAGTTCCTACTAGTTGTATGTAGTCTTCAAAAATAAACTGCCTGCATTAGTTGCTGGCTGCCGAGACGCTCATCATATTTAGTTTGTCAGTTTAACATGCTGGCATGTGTTGGACGGCTTTAAAAAATTCTCTTCCAAACTAATTCCTCTAAAATTCATTTTTATCACTTCCTCCCATGTTTCCTTGGCATTCCTCTGATCTGAACCCTGCTATCTCAACTGTTCTACATCTACTCACCCAAGAACTCTCATCTATTCTTTCAACGTGGCCAAACCAACAAAGTCTCCTGTTCTGCACACATCTCCCTTTACTGTCCAGATTTAATCTTCCTCTGAGGTCATCAGATCTAAGCCTGTCTTTAATGGCATGTCAACCAATTTATGATTACTTTATGCCTTAAAGGTTAGCATTAAGTTCATATTTTACAATGTAGATGTTCCTGTTACATAGACATAGACATAAGTACAAGTGATATTTTGGTTAATTATTGTGTGTAATTGGTACGTTTGGTTAATTATTGTGTAATTGGTACGTTTGGTTAATTATTGTGTGTAATTGGTACGTTTGGTTAATTATTGTGTGTAATTGGTACGTTTGGTTAATTATTGTGTGTAATTGGTACGTTTGGTTAATTATTGTGTGTAATTGGTACGTTTGGTTAATTATTGTGTGTAATTGGTACGTTTGGTTAATTATTGTGTAATTGGTACGTTTGGTTAATTATTGTGTAATTGGTACGTTTGGTTAATTATTGTGTAATTGGTACGTTTGGTTAATTATTGTGTGTAATTGGTACGTTTGGTTAATTATTGTGTAATTGGTACGTTTGGTTAATTATTGTGTAATTGGTACGTTTGGTTAATTATTGTGTGTAATTGGTACGTTTGGTTAATTATTGTGTGTAATTGGTACGTTTGGTTAATTATTGTGTGTAATTGGTACGTTTGGTTAATTATTGTGTGTAATTGGTACGTTTGGTTAATTATTGTGTGTAATTGGTACGTTTGGTTAATTATTGTGTGTAATTGGTACGTTTGGTTAATTATTGTGTGTAATTGGTACGTTTGGTTAATTATTGTGTGTAATTGGTACGTTTGGTTAATTATTGTGTGTAATTGGTACGTTTGGTTAATTATGAATGAATGTAGTAGTGATGGGACGATTCTAATACCCCCTCCCCCCCAGATACAATTACCGATTCTGATTCTTTTAAAAATTTTAAATATTTAGCTATAAAGTTGGGTCATGTAATATGTTCATATATTTTCGCAAACGTAAAAATACACTTGTGGAAGGGTGATCTATAGATTTTAGGGTACTGATATCGATCCTGAACCAGTTTTCGTGAGGTTCGACTCGGAAGCGTTCGGCTGTCCTACGCAAACGCCCGAGTGTTGACGAGCCGAATCGTACCAGATGACAATTTTGATACGGTGCTGCGTCCTGTGATTGTAAGTTATATTTTCAAGAATTTTTTTTAAAAGAAACAACAAAAACAAAACCAGCAAAACATAGCGAAGTTACTGTTATCAAATATAAAAATTCTTTGTTATTTTGATACGTTGCTGCGTCCTATCATTTTTAGTTATAGTTGCAATAAATTTTTTAAACAACAAAACAAATAAAACAAGCAAAACAGCGAAATTACTGTTATCAAATAAATATGTTTAACCCTAACCCTAACAACAAAAAAAACAAAAGCAAAACATTATTATCATAGGACGCAGCAGCGTATCAAAATTGTCGTCTGGTACAAATCGGCTCATCAACTCTCGGGCGTTTGCGTAGGACAGTCGAACGCTTCCGAGTCGAACCTCACGAAAACTGGTTCAGGATCGATATCGGTACCGATTTTAATTTTACTTGTAGTTTAAAAATCAATAAATATTTATCATTAGAACCAATCGTGGAAAATTAAGTTTTAAACAAAAACAAATAAAAAAAAAACAAGAATCGTTTTTATCATCGGAAAATATGCACAAATTCTTTTTGATTCCGATACCCAAAAAAGTTACGATTTTTCCAATTCTCGATTAATCGTACCAACATTTTGATTCTTTTAAAATCTCTAAATATTTAGCTATAGAGTGTGTATTTTTTGGATTACCGTAAACACCCATGTAATATGTTCATATATTTTCGCAAACGTAAAAATACACTGTGTGTGAGGGGGTGATCTATATATCGATAGTTTTAATGGTAGTTTAAAAATCAATAAATATTCATCATTTTATCATTAGAATCAGTAATGGAAAATTAAGTTGTAAACAAAAACAAACAAGAATCGTTTTTGGCAACGGAAAATAGGCACAAATTTTTCCGATTTTGATACGTCCAAAAGTTGAGATTTTTCAATTCTCGATTAATCGTCCGAACATTAGGATGTAGTTCTTTGAAAAATATTGTCCATTTTCCGTTTCTCAAACTGCTCCTTCATACTTTTATTTTTGTAGCAGCACCGTTGTCTGGAGAAGACAAAGTCACCACATTCTATCAGGATATGTTTGACTATTTTGTACGGCACCTTAGTACTCGGTGCTGGTTTCTGTTTCACGATGAAAGTAGGTCAGACTCATGCAACAGATACGCCATTTGAAAGGAATTTACGGAAGCATTTGAACTGTTGAATTCATTTCTAGTTTTTAAATTCTTAACAAATTGTCATTTAATTAAAAGATTGAAAGTTTCGGAAATTAGTTACAATGATTTCATAGAGATGAAAACAAAGTTTTATAAAATTTCGCTCAGTTAATAATTTGATAACTAAATAGCGTAATAATTAGATTTAACTTTCAAAATCCTATTTAATGAAATAATAATCTGAAAAAAATAAATGAACCAACAAGAGTATAGTTAAAAGGTGAAACAAACAAAAATAAAGACTCCCGGGCAACGCCGGATACAAACACATCCAGTATAAAACTGGATTGGTTCTCAGTTTTAATAAAATTAAAATGGAAAAAAATGAATAAATAAATGAATTTCCCTGAAGTAAAAATACATTAAAAAAATAAATAAAATAAATTAAAAAAAAAAAAAAAAAAATGAATAAAAAAATTTTTTTTTAAATAAATAAAATAAATAAAAAAAAAAAAATATAAAAAAAAAAATAAATGAATTTCCCTGAAGTAAAAATACATTAAAAAAAAAAAAAAAAAAAAAAAAAAAAAATGGAATTAAGAAAATATCTGCAACAAAAATCTGTGCTGCCAACAAAGAAACAATTGGAAGTTACCTGTTGTAGCGATGGTGGACTGTCTTTCAAATTTGGTTGACATCCCTGAGACATTTGAGCAGTAATATTCCGTTGATACCTAAACTGTCGTCCTGTACAGTTGGTGTCCGCTGTTGAATAAGATATACTAGATTTCGTATCACAGTCCATTCGATTGAGATCACACGGTTCCATCATTGGGCTTTTCCTATCAACCACATAGTCCCAGTCCTCGGTCACAATTGAATCATTGTTATTAGTACTGTCGATTAAACTAGTGTCACCATTTTTATTAACCAGGCTAGAATTTTCCGTTCTTGGTCCGAATGAATATGGGTTCTTTTCGGAAGATTTCCATAGATGATTAGTTCTGATTCGTCGTTGGGAATAATATTTTGCTAATATATTTTGTTTTCGGTTCCCTTTTGATGAGGATTTTTTTGTGGACTGCGAATTATTCCCCCGTAAACGTTCAGACTGTTTGTTGAAAACATTTTTAAATGACTTGGGCCTTGAGGCTCGCCCCTGCGCTTTCACCTTTGAATACATATCAGTTTCAAACAAATCCACTTTGCCTTCCTCAAGATCCTTCCAGAAGGTATCCTTAAGGGTCGTAGGCTGAGGTTGTCCCAACAATCCACAATTGCCAATGGACGAGATATTTCTTGAGCCATTAGCTACCAAAGGATCCTCTATCGGTGAAACATTCACGTAGCTGGCAGTGGTCAGAGTCTTAGTAGTGGGAGTAATAGTCGCAGTTGGAGTAGTCATAGTAGTAGACGACAGGCGTTTGTCGTCAGCCAGAGCAGTTCCTGGAACATGTCTCCCTTCCATCATGGCCTGTTGTAAATATAAAATAAACACTGTTAGCAAGAGAAACATTTTTAAAAGAGACAGACATAATTCAACTTCTATTATTATACTAAAACTGAGTTAATAAACGTTTGTTTCTCTAGAGTTTGTTTTTTTTCCTAGAGATTTTAATCACACAAAATACATGTTAAAATATTCCTTGGTTTTTGAATTGAGTTATGTTTATAAACATTTTAATTGTTCTAATTAGACGTAATTTGCAATTAACTCACCAAGTCACCCATCTGTTACCAAGTGTCTGTTCTATCACTTTCACCCTCTCACTATTTTTTTTTATTTACCCCCCCCCCACACACACACTTATTTTATAGTGTCTATCCACTCACTTGTTATTCTTTTTGTTTATTAAAAGTCAAAGGTAATAAGACTAATTATAAAACAGAAGATTGGAATAGTCCATTATAA
Organism: Sepiola atlantica; assembly: GCA_963556195.1. Taxonomy (NCBI): domain Eukaryota; kingdom Metazoa; phylum Mollusca; class Cephalopoda; order Sepiida; family Sepiolidae; genus Sepiola; species Sepiola atlantica. Next base: position 9,191,649 of record OY744540.1, on the reverse strand, counting down.
ACAAAAGGGAATATCAGCACAAGTATTAATAATATTTAACCATAGCTGGAGAGGAAGAGATAAACAGAGAGGAAGAGATAGAGGGGGAATGGTAAAAATAGCAAACAAAGACTAATTTTTCATTTTATGAAAATTTAACTGGCTTTGCAAACTCACCTTTTCCTAATTCAAACAATCTAACCCAAGCTCAGTGGGTGATCCAATGGGTCACATTTTTTTTTCTAGTCTATTATTAAATCTTGAACCTGTTTAAACTTTGATAAAAGTCTCTGGTTTAACAAAAAGTTTCAATAGAAAATTTGTAGATGATTACCATTATCTTACTAGTTCACGTTTAGTCATTTTGCGGCGTGACGTTCAAAATCATTTTGCGGCGTGACGTTCAAAATCATTTTGCGGCGTGACGTTCAAAATCATTTTGCGGCGTGACGTTCAAAATCATTTTGCGGCGTGACGTTCAAAATCATTTTGCGGCGTGACGTTCAAAATCATTTTGCGGCGTGACGTTCAAAATCATTTTGCGGCGTGATGTTACAAATCATTGGCCATCGGATAAATCTGAGAATCAATTCGACAATTAAAATTGATTATTCGGACTACTATTCACTTCTTTTATATTCATTATATAACGTCTGATGCGATCTACGATCTTCATGTGCGTCTTTTCGAACTTGGGAATCTTTATATCAAACCCAGATGGAATTTCCAACTGAACCCTTTATTTAATCCCTGGCCCCCTGGGGGTAGATTGTTCTCATTCCATGTCAGCCAGAATTGTTAATTCATGCTATTCTTACTAATCATCGTGGACCTTCAAGCTCCAGAAAACTTACAACCGATTGCTAACCAACGTTATTAACTGTTATGCCATGTGTCCAATTCTAGTATGAATTTTCGGAGCCTTGAAATTAATCTAATGTAGTATTACAGTATTACTATAAAACTGTGTTTAACGACCTTTCAACCATTGTAAGGTCATCTCAGGTCAAACTTTTTTTTCTTTTTTTTTTCAATTAAAACAGTTTTTACGAGGTGTCTTCTTTGTGAAGTTGTGTTTAGAGTGTGGGATTTGACTATTCATAATGTGTGATTGTTTTTGTTTGATTTTTAGATTTTCGTATGCTTTTTTTATTTTGGTTTGTTGAGATATTATTTGGGCCATTCTTTTGAAGAGTTTTTTCAAATTGTTTGCTTAATGACAAGGTAATTAACATTTCTATACAAGTTAACTGGTATTTGTTTCTTGTCAGATTTTATTTTGTTAATACTGGATTTTTTTATATACATACGTTCGTACAAATTAGTTTAAGAAACCCTATTATTTGGGAGAAAAAAAAAAAAAAAATCGACATTTTTAAATGTTTTTATATTTGTTACTTCATAATATTTGCTGCATATTCCAATTGAACTACTTTTTCTTTACTATTACTTATTGAAATTTTCTTACTGTTTTTTTTCTAATTATTAATTATTAGTTCCCATATTATATTTTGGACTACTATTCTCACCTTGATTAATAATAATTATTGGTTCCCATATTATATTTAATTCTATACTAGGTCTACTTACGAGGTCATTGTTGCCTAACATATGCACTGATTTTTGGAAACATCTTACACTTCACTGTTCTTGTCTATAATTTTTTTTTTTTTTTTTTTAAATTTTTTTTTACTTCATCCCACAAGAAGGGCTTGCTTTGAAGTAGACTTAAAGTCAGATCAAAAAAGTATGACGATTTCGAACTCTTAAATTATTTAACCACCTGTCCGATAAATACTCATCAATATGAATCTGTTGTAAGTTTTTTTTTTTTCACCGTCCTCAAAATGCAAAGCATTCCATTGTAATATTATATATATATATATATATATATATATATATATATCAAGGGAGGCGCGATAGCGCTCTATCCCTTAATAGACTTCAAAAACGGCCTATGCAAGAAATCTCATTTCTTTGATCAGTCATAACTCAAAAACTAATAAACCAAATTAGTTAAAACTTTGCACAAAATTTTCATTTGATAGATTCTATAAGTGTGTAGAATTTCAGCATCATTAGTCAAGGCAACCCAGAGATCCAGAATGGTCAGGAGTGATTTTGTGTTATCCGTGTGTACGTACGTATGTGCCACCCTGTATCTCATCAACTATTTGATGGATTCAGATATCTGGCAGAGATAGAGGTTCTAGGGTTTAGTTGATGGCATTTTAATTTCAGTTTACCATATACCTTAGTTTTCCAGAAAATTCAAAAAAACCTTAAAAATGACCATTGTATTGAGGCATAGCCTTTACAAAAGTAGTGACATTCCATGATAAATGCCAGTATACTGAAATCATGCCCTTAATAGGGTTAAGATGAAAATTCATATACACTAAATGTACAAAAGCAAGGAAATTCACAAATTTTTACACTTTTATCGTCATTAAGGGTATGACTACATATCAACCAAACCATTTCATTATCACATCACTACAGTATAAATCTCTATGCATGAGTGGATGAAGTGTGTGAGGTGCACTGAAGAAAAATTCCTAGAAGTAAAATACATAGCCCTGTTGTGCTCGCATACCCTTAATGACAATAAAAGTGTAAAAATTTGGGAATTTCCTTGCTTTTGTACATTTAGTGTATATGAATTTTCATCTTAACCCTATTAAGGGCATATGATTTCAGTATACTGGCATTTATCATGGAATAAATATATATATATATATATATATATATATATATTAAACACACACACGGGGCCTGTCTAAAAGGTATCCGACCTTAGGCCAGAAAAAATATTTCCCCTTCAAAGTAGGCTCCTTGTGCTTGCACATACTTAGCCCATCCACTGCTGGAAGTCTTCTTTTGGAATGGTGTTCAATGGTTTCATATTAACAGTCTTCTGAGCCGGATTAAGTCATTTTAAAAATAAATTGTTGCTAAGTGCATTATTATATTACCAATAACACGGTACAACAATAACAAATGAAACATTGGTTAGTCAGAAGTAAAGTTTGATTTGTCAGCTTAAATGCTATGTGTGTCTGACTTTGAAAATAAGACAAAAGACAAAAAAAAACAAAAAAAAACAACTGTTTCCAATAAACAAAATGTACAATTCTAAAGATGTGGACAAGCAAAACGGTCATCAATAACATCCGAAATGATCTTACGTACGTCTGCTTGCAATTTGGTAATCGCTTTTCTCGTTGGCGGAAACTAAAGATTCCAATAGTATTTTTTTTCGTGCAAAAAGGAATTTTAAAAACATCCAAAAGTTATTCAGATTTTTATGGCTGGAAATGAAAAGCATTTAAGAATAATACAAAAAAAAAAAAAAAAAAAAAAGCATTTTGTGTTTTTTCTAAAAAAACATGGCTAATTTTTAAACAACTATTCAAGTCTAGTTTCAAAAGGATGCAGGAGATGGTTTTGTTTGATTTACGACATATCAACCATCTATGTGTTATTTAATGGCAGATAACGTTGTCAAAAATACTTCTATAGGTAGATTAATTATTCTATATTCCTAGAATACATTGCTCTTCGCAAACATTACTCCTTCGCAGTGGTAATCTTCTTTGTTCTCGTCACGATTGACGCTCAGCCACTGCCTTCTAGTATTTATTAGGGAAGAAAATAAAAGAAATAAGGTTTTGATTTTTTGAAGAATCAGATTTAATACGGTTGGGGATGAAATATAGATACTAGACCATGATGTGACCAGCTGATTGATCGGATCGGGCCTCTTCGATCTCCCATCCAGCCGAAGTAAGAGTTGAAGAATGGCTCAGCCACCAGGATCCTGTCCCAAAGCATCGCAAGTCGCCACACACGGCCTACAGGTGACCCCATTTTCTTCTGGAGGGGGGGGGGGGACGGTTGCAGTCGGTTAATTTATGGCCCTGCTGCAGCAGAACCACAGGAAGTCATAATGATGCTAGCTATGTTGAGAATAGTTTAAGCCTGAAATAATTTAAAAAAAGAAAAATCTTTTTTTTTAAAGTTAGAGTTACGAGTAGAGTCTGTTTTGGAAGTAACCCCAGGAAATAAAGAACTGACAGAAAACTATCAGGAAAGTAATTGCTTGAGGGTTTACAAATCTGTAGAAAAAAAAAATAATTCAGAAAGACAGAAAATTATTCAGACTACGATTCTTATACGTAACCTCCAACCCTTTTCAAGTGCGTCTTGTCGCTCGGAAATCTATAAAGATTCCCCGAGCTTCACAAAATGCACTTGAAAAAGGTCGGAGGTTACATCAGCCAAAACGTTGTGAAAATAAGACCCCAAATAATCCAAATTATCAATCCTCATCTTAAAGAAAAAAAAAAAAGAAAAAAAGGCTAAATCCTTAGAAAATGACCCCCAGACTAGTGGATTGGGGTCATAAATGGTTGATAACTTTTAATGCCGCAAAGACAAAGCTCCTTTCCTTCAATAACTACAAAAAACCTCTTCAACCACCGATTGTTATGGCAAATAACACTACCTGAGAATTCAACATTTAAACTCCTCGGCCTAACCTTTCACAGGTAACATGAATTGGAACAAATACATTGAAGACATTGCCAACGTTGCTGCAAAGAAGGTGGGCTCCCTCTACCGTGCTAGTAAACTCCTCACACCCGACATTATCCTGTATCTCTACAAAGCCACCATCCGTCCATGCATGGAGTATTGTTGTCACATCTGGGTTGGTGCATCATCCACTAGTCTCTCCCTCTTAGATAAGGTCCAAGAAAGAGTCGCCAACTTAATAGGTCCCTCACTATCCACCAAGCTCCAGCCCCCGTCCCATCGCCGCAATGTTGCTTCCTTGTGCTCCGATGAACTGGCTGCTGTGGTGTCCCGACGTAAATACACTAGACCAACTCGACAATCAGCTAAATCCCATCCATTCACTGGAGGTCCCCAGATGCCGGAGAGCCTTCTACTCAAATAGCTTCTTTCCTCGTGCTGCCGGCCTCTGGAACTCCCTCCCTGCTCTGTTTCCGACTGCACAGACATGCATAAATTTAAAACTAATGTAAACAGACATCTTGCTACACAGCTCCCAACTTAGGATGACACCCTAAACCTACACCTTAACTCTTAGTAGCCCCTTATGTTTACAGTGGCGGCCTGCCTTGTTTGGGGTGAATTATGTTAAAAAAAAATAATTTTTTAAAATAAAATTTAGAAAATAAAAATTCCAAAACATCAAATGAGACGAGGTATTAATTCCACGTTGCAAACAGTTTTCCTTATCTTGATTGTTATTTTAACAAAATTTCAGATGTACTCTTCGGTTTTCTTCAGGCGCTTTTTTTTTCTTTTTTTTCAACCTTCTAGAAATTTGAAGCTGAACCTTTTATCCAATCCACTGCAGTCGACTGCGTTTATTCGCTGTTGCATGCTTTTGAGATAACGAGTATCAGCGGGAAAAAAAAAAAAAAAAAAAAAACACTAAGTAGCGTCACTAGGGATTGAACTCCGAACGTCTAATTAGAATTCTACTGGAAGGTGCTTGTGGTGAAGTGTATAATGACGTGAACTGATAAGCTGGGTTCAGTTTCACTTATGGATGTTGGCAACTTTCATGTGGGTTCTTCCACTTAGTACCTTATTCTAGAAATGATTATGGAAACCAATGCCAACGACAGAATTGAGCTGGTCAAAAAACGTCGAATTTACTATTAATATCTCCTAACTGCCGACTGGACAGACCTTTTTTCTGTGTTTACTACACGAGCCATCACTTATCAAGACTAAAAGCCACTCGAGGATAAGAGTTAATAAAATGGCTAGATTGTCAATTGAACTATGATGGATGAAGGATGAATATTACGGTTAACGCTTGGTTTTTAGATATTTCTTAAGCCCTCCAATATGTTAGGCTTAAATTTTAGTAATAACATTTTTTAAAAAGGGGTTTCCAATAAGTACCTTTCGACAAAGAAAAGTTAAAAGATTTTACAAAGTGACAAAAATCAAGTTTTAAATAATTTGATAATTCTATTTAATTTTGAATTCTTTGCAAAGAATTCAAAATTAAATAGAATTATCAGATTATTTAAAACTTGATTTTATCTTTTAGTAAAAAAAATGCAATTCAGAATTTAATTCTGCATATTGATATTGCATTAGTGGTTTCAATAAATAGTTAATTAATAATAAATAAATTCAATAATAATTATAAAACATTTACGTGTGAAAAAGAAATTGTTTCATAACTTTATATATAAAACTTTATATATAAAAACACGAAATGCATCGTTAATTTCAAAAGACCAAACTTTTTCCTCGGATCAACAGGACATCTAATAGCAAACAATACAGGGTATCAAGGAAAAAAAAGGTAAAAAAAAAAAAGAAAAAAAAAAAAGAAAAAAAAAAATGAAACAAAAAAAAATGAAACAAAAAAAAATGAAACAAAAAAAAATGAAACAAAAAAAAAAGAAAAAAAAAAGGAAAAAATAAATGAGCCAGGTTCATGTGTTAGAGTTGATGTGCATGGCATCCAGTTTGCATAATATGCACATACATCTTTTCCTCACACCATCTACCAAGAGAGAAATAGGATAGACTGGGTTCTATTCTGTTCAATCTAAAATCAGTGAAGAAAGTCAATGGGAAAATATGCATAAAAAAAAATTTGGATTATGGTTCTCATCTTCGTTGTCATTCGCACAACGTTTCGGCCGATGTAACCGCTGCCCTTCTTCAGGTTAATTTGATCGAACTCAAAGTTTGGCACATGTTCGTCTTTAACCACTGTCCATTTTTCACAACTTTTTACTGACCATTTTTCTTTTCTTTTTTCGGTGTACACTTATCTATCAGGCTGCTAGAGAATTCCAGCGTTTTTTGAATTTTTTTTCAAATATTTTACATTTTAGGAGGGGGGGATCAGTTTCCAATGTTAATTCAACGTAGACTGATCCCCCTCTTTTTGACCATCTCAATTTTTTAAAAAATCTTTTTCGGTGTACGATTACCTATCATGTCAATAGAGAATTCCGGGGGTTTTGGCAAGAAATTTTTAAAAAATTGTGATTTTAAGACGGGGGATCAGTTTTCAATGTAAATTCAACGTGGACTGATCCCTCTCTTTTTAACCATCTCAAATTTTAAAAATTATTCTTCTGCTTACAATTACCTATCATGTCACGAGAGAATTCCGGCGTTTTTGGAAAGAAATTTAAAAAAATTGAGATTTTAAGACGGGGGATCAGTCTTGTTCGTCTTTTACAATAGTTCGTTTTTCACAACTTTTTACGTCTTAAAATCTCAATTTTTTGACATTTCTTTCCAAAAACGCCGGAATTCTCTCGCGACATTGTAGGTAATTGTAAGCAGAAGAATAATTTTTAAAATTTGAGATGGTTAAAAAGAGGGGGATCAGTCCACGTTGAATTTACATTGAAAACTGATCCCCCGTCTTAAAATCACAATTTTTTAAAATTTCTTTCCAAAACCCCCGGAATTCTCTATTGAAATGACAGGTAATCGTACACCGAAAAAGATTTAAAAAAAAATTGAGATGGTCAAAAAGAGGGGGATCAGTCTACGTTGAATTAACATTGGAAACTGATCCCCCCTCCTAAAATGTAAAATATTTGAAAAAAAATTTAAAAAACGCCGGAATTCTCTAGCAGCCTGATAGATAAGTGTACACCGAAAAAAGAAAAGAAAAATGGTCAGTAAAAAGTTGTGAAAAATGGACAGTGGTTAAAGACGAACATGTGCCCAAAGTTTCTTTGTTTAATTTTGGGGATCTATACAGAGTTTTGAACTGAACTCTTTATTTAATCCACAAGGACACATGGTGCAACGGATAAAGGTGTTAAGTTACAATCTATTCTAAGTGACAGTCTTGTGGTGTTTGAAGGTTCAATTCTCACTACAGGCTAAGAATAAAATAAAAATTACTTTAGATTTTTACTGCCCAATCATGGCTGATGGAATGAGAACAATCTACCTCCGTGGAAATTCTACTATTCACATCTTTGGTTACTTTCACAACGTTTCGGCCGATGTAACCTCCGATCCCCTTCAGGTGATATGGAATTTTGAACTGAATTTTTTTATTTAATCCATAGGGATAGATTGTTCGTTCTGTCAGACATGGACGGATAGAAGTTTGTTTTTAGTACTAATGAGTCACTACTTATCAAGGCTGAAAGCAACTCGAGGACAAGGGTTGATGAGACAACACCGTGAGGATTGGAGACGATGGTTGAAACTGAGCAGAATTTGATTTAAGAGGACGGCTCAACAAGAATTTGTTAACATTGGACTTGAAAACGACCATGTTGTAGTCTTCTGGGAAGCAGCCCACCGCGGTAGTTAATCATTATGTAATTCTTAGTCTTATCGCCTTAGTAAAGATTGAACCTCCAACCTCCAGAAAACAGTCACTTAGAACCGATTGCTAATCAACGCTTTTAACCATTGCACAACGAGTCTAGTTCGAAATCTCGTATAGGTTCGGGAATACGACAAAGGTGTACCTGGAGAAGGTTCGAGGTTACATCGGTGAAAATGACACTAGTAGTCCGTATAATCCCAATAATCAATCTCGTCGAAAAAAGGATTCCGAAACAAAAATAAAATATGGCAGATTTTAGAAGAAATGAAGCAGATTGCTTCCACCACCCCGAAGGAACGAACGTGTCATAAGACCCTTTTTATTTGAAAAGATATTTTATTTGCAAACAAATTGAATGAGCAATAAAAAAAATTTAAAAATAAAAAATAAAAAATAAAGTTTAATGCAAGCAGATCAATTTAAACAACATTCCTTGGATGCCATTGATAGCTTGCAGGGTTTTCAGAAAAAAATATTTGGGGCAAAAGGAAGAGATTCTAATAACGCAAATAAAAAGGGGGAAATATTTGTATCTTGATTAATTCTAAATAATTAAAACTCATCATTAAATTGTTATTGGAATCGACTGATAAGTAATTTTAATGACTATTGGCAAAATAACTTGAAAGGGAGCAAAGTGTAGTTTCTGTTCTGTCTTCAGTCAGGAGGAAGAGATTTCCTTCTTGAGTGAGGCAATTTTTATTTTTTGTACTATCCATCCATCCAGAATGCCCTCTTTTTTTTGGGGGGGGGAGGACTGAATATCTCCGACATAATATAGCGACCTTGTGTCTAACTTTGCCCTCGTGGGGAGGCAAGTAAATATTATTATGAAAAAAAAAAAAATTTTTTTTTTTCTTTAAAAGCCTATTTTAACTACTTAATAAATGTTCTTCGTAAATGGGTTTTAAACAAGTCTAGACCATTTGTGACGCGTTGGGTCAGTATTGTAAAAATTTAAATATTTATGAAAACCTTTTGGAATTTCCAAATATTTAGCGTTTATTCATTTTTCCAAAGATCGCCTTTTTCTTTTTTTAATAAAAGAGAGAGTTGGAAACATTGCTACGTATTCTTTCTGGTTCTCCGTTCTTTTTATATTAGTTAACATCGGAATTTATTCCCGACATCATGTATCTTGCTGCTTTTATGGTGGTAGTTTGCATTGGTAATACCTTTGAATAAACGATTAATTTCGTCAACAGGGCTGGAAATTAACAAAGAGAATAAGACTTTCACAGGATTACCCATGCAAACAATGTAACTATAAAAGCGATATATACATCTATATCTATCTATATCTCTATCTCTATCTATATCTATCTATCTCTCTATCTATCTATATCTATCTCTCTATCTATATCTATCTCTCTATCTATATCTATCTCTCTATCTATATCTATCTCTATATCTATCTCTCTATCTATATCTATCTCTCTATCTATATCTATCTCTCTATCTATCTATCTCTCTATCTATATCTATCTCTCTATCTATCTATCTCTCTATCTATCTATCTCTCTATCTATATCTCTATATCTCTATCTATATCTCTATATCTCTATCTCTATATCTATCTATATCTCTATATCTATCTATATCTCTATATCTATCTATATCTCTATATCTATCTATATCTCTATATCTATCTATATCTATCTATATCTATCTATATCTATCTATATCTATATATCTATCTATATCTATATATCTATCTATATCTATATATCTATCTATATCTATATATCTATCTATATCTATATATCTATCTATATCTATATATCTATCTATATCTATATCTCTCTATATATATATCTTTATGTATATATAGATAACTTAGGTATGTGTACATGTTTGTATGTACAGGATTCACTCCTAAACTAATTAACCTATGATTATGAAAAACAGCTGCTAGTCATAAAGGGTACAAATGTGGGCTATATTTAATTTATATTTTATTCAATTTAGTTTTATGCAAATGAGTAAAAAGTGGGTGGAAGCCCTTTGTGAAAGTTTAGATGCCTCAGGTTTTTGTGAAATTTTAACGATAGTATCAGACATAAAATATGAATATTCCCGAAATTTCACTTTCTTTGGAGTATTTTAAAAGTATTTTAGGGGGAATAATATGGACACAATCTACATTTTAAAATGAAAATATTTCAGATTTGCATTAAAGTTGAATCATGATTTCCCTTAAGTTATTAAATTTGAGACATTTTCTAGAATAAAATTATGTCATGAATTTTGATAAAAATTGGAATAAGGATTCTAGACAGAAAGTGTAGTAGAATTATATCTGGATTTTAATCTTCGTAATGGGACATAAAAATTGTGCAAAATTGTTCTGGGATTCTTCTAGTGTGTGTATATATATATATATATATATATATATATATATATATATATATATATATATAGAGAGAGAGAGAGAGAGAGAGATAGATAAAGATAATACTTTAAAGATATAAATAATGTCTTTAACCAGTAGACTATCAGGATAAAAACAAAGCTCAATATAGTGTATAGAGCAATAATATTAATTGAATAACATAATAAAATGAGAAATCAATCAGATATTATTAAAAGTTCAAAAACTATAAAGTGATATTGCGTCCTTAACTCATGAGTTTTCAAAGAAAATCTTCTCCTTAGAGGACCATTACCGCAATGACATTACTGCAGGTAATAAAATTAAGCTTTGAAAATATATTAAAAAATACATAAAGTATATAAAACATCAAATATATTGACGCAAAACACTTTTTTTGTTAAACTTATACAGTTCATCCAAGTCAAAGTTTTTAAAAATTTCAAGAAAGATGTCAAAGATATATATATATATATATATATGATTTAATAAATGTTCTGAATTTATTAAAAAAAATTCGGAACATTTATTAAATTATATTTTGAGCTCTAGTCATATATATATACACTATTTAGCAATTGACACAAATTGTGCGAATTTAAAAGCATATATATATATATATATATATATATATATATATATATATCTATATATCTCACAATAGCAATATGATGCTAATAATTATAGTGCTTTTCTTTTCCAAGAATATAACAAAAATGTTCTGATGCAAAAAATAAGAACTGACGTTTGTAAGAATATTTTTTTCGATAAACTAAAACTTGAAATAAATCGTCCTATTTTGTAATTGCTCGAAATAAACTTAATTTTCAAAAATTTCATGAACTTAAAGTGATTTCTTATTGGTTGTTAAAAAAAAAAAAAAAAAAAAAGCAATGAATAAATTTCTTTTTTTAAAATGCACTTAATACTTTTAAACTCTTGGTTAAATTCTAAAACCAGATTTAAATTTTACAATTCAACTTTCAGAAAACACAGAATGACTGGCAGCAAGAACGAAACGAGCAGAGAAAAGAAATTAAAAAAATAAAAAATAAAAAATAAAAATAGTTGACCTGACATTTGGGTTAACGAAACAAGCAGACACATAATACGGAAACTAATTAAGTTCACGCAAAAGGTTCAAACTTGGGTGGAACTTAGTCACGATAAGGATTTCCATGGCAAATTTATTATCTCCCTTCAGACCCCCCCCCCCTTTTTCTACTGGAAATAAACCTTATTTTAATGTTGGTAGGACTGGTTAATGCCCGCTCTTTGAGCCGTGTTGGTACAGTACCTGGGTATGTCAATTTACATCTTTATCTAGCTTCTACCGCTTTTTAGTTAGTCCAAAGAAGAATATTTGTGAAATTTCATGGAAAAAAATAAGCTACTTAGTATTTGCATAAGAGAGAAAGTAACTACGATGAATGTATTTACGTATTGTTTTTTATTGGCAAAAAAAAAAAACATTAGGAATTTAAATTGAAATGTAGTCTCCCTTTTCTTTTTTCTTTTTTTTTTAAAAGAAAAATCGTGACATTTGAAAAGATTAAGAATTTACAAGCCAAACAAACGACATTTTTTTTTCTAAGATGAAATATTTATTTGAATTTCTTTTTTTCTCTTTTTTAAATTCGACGTAGGTGCAGCCTCAAATACCGACATTGAATTTTAACCGCACAACATTTAGTGGGCTACTATTACTGGAGATATACCTTCGGCAAGAAGTATATATCAAAAAAAATTTTTTTTAAAGTCTAGTTTGTGAATAGTGTTTTACGCTGAAAAGTAAAAGATTTAAATAATTTTAATAAAAAAAACCCACATCGTTTGTCTTCTCCATTCTAAATATATTAGAAATTATGTTTTTAAGCAAAAATATGTGGATGCATTTTTACTGCATTGTAAACATGGGAAGGGGGGTCTGTTAGCTATTCTGTACTTTCACCTAACAATTTAATAAACAAAAGATACCGTAAAAATTTAATTTAACTTGAAAATCCTATCTAAAAAGTTGCCCGGTCCGTAAACTGCAGAAGTACCATTATTTTTTTTAATTTTTAATTTTTTTTTTTTATTGTAAGGTTTTCCCACTTTCATACCAAGACTCGGAAAAATAAGGAGCTAGCTAAAATCTTGGTATTTGGGGGGGGCTAGGTTTTTTTATTTATATTTTTTCTCAATTTAAAAACAAATTTCTATAAGAAAACATACAAAAAAGCAAAACAATCAACCCTTATCCTCGAGTGGCTCATGGCCTTGATAAGTGGTAACTAATAGCTAAAAGAACAGATTATGTAACAAATAGAAAGTAAAGTAAATCTTTTCTCTTGAATTTTATCTTCAATTCCATGAAAATAAGTGTGTTCGGCCAGATTTAAGGAGATTGCTCAGGATAAAGTGTGCAGATGCAAATTGAAACTCTTAAAATGGTGGAGGAGGAGGAGGAGGAAGAGGAGGAGGAGGAGGAAGAGGAAGAGGAGGAGGAGGATGAAGAGAGGGAGGAGGATGAAGAGAGGGAGGAGGATGAAGAGAGGGAGGAGGAGGAAGAGAGGGAGGAGGAGGAAGAGAGGGAGGAGGAGGAAGAGAGGGAGGAGGAGGAAGAGAGGGAGGAGGAGGAAGAGAGGGAGGAGGAGGAAGAGAGGGAGGAGGAGGAAGAGAGGGAGGAGGAGGAAGAGAGGGAGGAGGAGGAAGAGGGGGGAGGAGGAGGAAGAGGGGGGAGAAGGAAGAGGTAAGCAGAGTCAAGACACAAGACAAGCTTTTAAGGAGAGAGAATGAGGGCTGCCCCTTCAAAGACAAAAATGCAATATAGATCAGAGCGGAGCAAAAAGTGGACCAAGCTGGGCTAAAACTGGGGTATTCATGCAATTAGAAGAATCTACGGTAAAATTGCAGTATAGTTAACAGCCAAGAAATCGAAAATAAAAATATGCAACAAATAACACATTAAGATTATTTTTACAGACATGTATACTTTCAACGTTCTGAAACTGATTTCCAGTGTTTTTTTTGTTAAATTTCAAAATTAGACTTCGTTCAAAGCTCTCTTTTTCGAACCCCGAGTCAGAGTGGCAAACCCTCCCTTCTCTGGACTTAGGGTTAGTAGTAAGGTAAGTTAGTTTTTTTTTTTTTTTTTTTTTTTTTTTTACTATCTTTTCATCTACAGATAAATCTTACAATCAGTTTCCACACTTTGATAGAACACTTTTTTTTTTTTTTGACTTAACTTATACTGCAATTTTACCTAATCTACCAACAAATGCGGATAAAAGGGGGGTCACTTTTATTCTAGTCTACAGAAAATACAATTTTTTAGTCAGGTTTGATCAAACACGGTTGATAAAAATTTCCTTTCAATGCAAGAAAATAAAACAAGTTCGCCCTAAAAAGCAATAAAATAATTATGAACTTATATTCTTTTTAGTAATTTCAAAGCTGCAAGTAATTCTAAAAGCATTTTTATTTCTTTAAAAACTGGTTAAAAAATCCATTGCAAAAAATTAAATTAACACCTAAAAATGTGCAGAGTTTAAAGATAGACTATTGTTTAATGTTTTTTTTTTTTTTTTTTTGTTTTTTAGCGGACGATATTTGCTCAATTTTCACCTGCTAAATTTATGTGTACAAGCTACCTTTTTAAGACATTTATTTATTTATTTTTTCTTCCGTCTTCTTAAGTGACCTCAATTAAGGCAACACCACATTGTGCATTGTCAGTTGTTGAAACTCTTACTCCAGGTACTTAATTCCCCTGATGATCTGACAAACAAGGACCTGCTTGGTAGTGAAACACGTGTAGGAAAAAAAACTCTTTAATTTGGATATATATGATAAATAAATAAACTTTGAAAGTCTTTTGTGGTGATGAATGATCTGAACGGGATGTCTTGGTAAGCCTTCAAAAACAAAAAAAAAATCTCATTATATATATATATATATGTGATTTTTTTTTTTTTTTACTTTTGTTGTCCGTCTTATCTTTATGAAAGCAGCGACTATATTTCCATTTTTTTTTTTTTTTTTCAAAATAATTGATTATGGACAATTTTGAACTTCCATATTTGTGGAAGAGACTATAGTTCTTCTTGGAATTGGTGCCGGAAGAACAAAGATTCTGGACTTCCTCAATGTCAGCAGGATAATGGTGAAAAAGGTCAGAAAGGAACTGAAAGATTCAGGATTCAGCTACAAGACGACGGCAGAGAGAAAAACGCATGATTGACGATCTGATGCCATCTGAACGCTGGAGTTTGTCACAAAAGATCAAATCATGTGACCTGACTTCTTCCCTTAGAGTCTCAGACTGAACATCAATGGCTACATCTGAATTCCGATTCAATGAGATTTCCAGCATAGGCCATTCGTGAAGTCCGAATGGCCTATGCTGGAAATCTCATTTCTTTGATCAATCATAACTCAAAAACCAATAAACTAAATTAGTTAAAACTTTGCACAAAATTTTTATTCGATAGGTTCTATAAGTGTGTAGAATTTCAGCATAATTAGTCAAGGCAACCCAGAGATCCAGAAAGTTCAATCATGAAATCATGTTATCTGTGTGTACGTACGTACGTACGTATGTGCCACTCTGTATCTCATCAACTATTTGATGGATTCAACTGACTTTTGGCAGAGATAGCGGTTCTAGGGTCTAGTTGATGGCATTTTAATTTCAGTTTACCATATACCTTAGTTTTCCAGAAAATTCCCAAAAACATTAAAAATGACCAGTATTCATACACTTTATTCTATATCTTATCGACCATTTGATGGATTCAGCTGATTTTTAGCAAAGATAGAGGTTCTAGTGTCTAGTTGATGGCATTTTAATTTCAGTTTACCATATACCTTGATTAGTCAAACTACCAACTATATCAGTTATGAAAAGGTATTGTATTGAGGCATAGCCTTTACAAAAGTAGTGACATTTCATGGTATGACTACATATCAACCAAATCATTTCATTATCACATCACTGCAATATAAATCTCTATGCATGAGTGGATGAAGTGTGTGAGGTGCGTTGAAGAAAAATTCCTACCAGTACAATACATAGCCCTGTTGTGCTCGCATACCTTTAATGACAATAAAAGTGTAAAAAATTGGGAATTTTCTTGCTTTTGTACATTTAGTGTATATGAATTTTCATCTTAACCCTATTAAGGGCATATGATTTCAGTATACTGGCATTTTTCATGGAATTAAATTAAACATTATGTCTAGAATCCTTATTCTAATTGTGATCCAAATCCATTACATGATTTTGATTCTAGAAAATGTCTAAAATTTAAGGTTAAAGCTTAAAAGGTCTTAAGAAATTGAAATTCAGGGAATCTCGTTTAATTGATGAATCAAATTTAATGCAAATCTGAAATATTTGAATTTTCAAATGGAAGGTTGTGCCCATATTAGGCCTCCTAAAAACACTTTAAAAAAAACTCCAAAGAAACTGAAATATGGGGATATTTATTAATTGATGTTTAAGACCTATTGTTCAAATTTCACAAAACTTGGAGGTATCTGAATTTTACAAAAAATACATTAAAGTATATATAGTTCACATTACCACCCTTTACGCCTAGCACCATGTTCATAATGATTGGTTAATTAGTTTAGGAATTAATCCTGTATGTAAAATATATAAGCTATATATGTACCAAGCTTTATATAAAAAGAGATATTTCTAAAAGTTATGTTTTCACAGGATTTCTTTTAATCCAACTATTGTCTAGAAATATTGCAATGGGAATAACATTCTTAATTAAATATAAATTCAGTAAGATGCGTATTTTCAAAGTAACCATTTTCAAAGTAACCATTTTCAAAGTAACTATTTTCAAAGTAACCATTTTCAAAGTAACCATTTTCAAAGTAACCATTTTCAAAGTAACCATTTTCAAAGTAACCATTTTCAAAGTAACCATTTTCAAAGTAACCATTTTCAAAGTAACCATTTTCAAAGTAATAAGCGATCATATTCGATTGCCAGGAAGACGATTCCAGTTTTTGATTGCTAACTTTAAATGCTTATAAACCAGCTTTAACTAGTTTGACACGTAGAAACAAATTTATAAATTCAAATTGCGTAAAATACAGACGTCTAAGACTCAACTCTCGAAAGACATTTTCAACCGCATTTTTGTAAGAATTTTCTACTACAAAAAGTGGTCAGGATGCTTGAAATGGTAGTCAGTGAGCGAGATGTCTGGTGAATATAGTGGGTGAGGCAGAATTTCATGGCCCAATTTTTTAAGCTTCTGCAAAGTCATATGCAACGTCTTCTAGCAGGATTGCGCGTTTTTTTAATGGAAGTCGCTCCAAACAAGGCATGAAGCCACTTGATGTAAGGAACTAAAAAAAATACTACTTCAAGGTCAAAAACTAGCCAACGATAACTGTTAGGTGGATAGATTCCAACCCAGAAAACAGCAATTATTCCCCCTTTGTCAGAAACATCACTCATGAAATGTGAGGAATAAAGGAGAAAATAAAGGAAGCGAGAGTTACGAGGCTGCCGAAACTAATCCCAAGGTCCACTTTCTACTCTCCTAATGGCCTTCCCCTATGAACTGACCCTGCTACCTCAACTGTTCTACATTTAACTGAAGAAATTTCATCCACTCTGTAAACATAGGCATACCATCAAAGTCTCCTTTTCTGCACACATCTCCCTATACTTTCTACTCTACTCTTGTCGTACATCACAAAATAGTTACAATCAGCTTTTGATGATTATGGAAGTTTTAGGAATGTTTCTAAGCTCCATTGATCCAGCCACTGAAGTAATAGCCGACAATTACAAATGAAATCACTTTTCAACACCCGTGACAATACGATCGATACGCTGGTAGTTTTTGTTCTGCAAAAGCGTTGAGCATACATTAAACTAAGTTTTGGGAATTGCAATAAGTTCGTGTGGTAGTCACTTGGTGAGCTTTTTTTATTTTCAAAGTTGCTTGAGGTAGTCCAGAACTATCAGATAACTTATGCTCAACTATTTAGTCCGAAAACATCCACAACCTTCTCTAAGATTGATATCTACATGATAAAACCTTTTAAACCAATATTGCAATTTGGATTATTAAGACCACCGTTCTCATCTCAGTAGGCCCCTTGTGCTTGCACATAATTAGCCCACTGATCCTTCCACTGCCGGAAACACTTCTGAAAGTCTTTTTCAGAATAGTGTTCATCTCCGCCGTCGTGTTCCGCATGCAGTTTGGGCCTGCCAGAATGCTGGTCACTCTCCGCTGATGTGCGGCCATTTTTAAATCGGTTGAACCACTCCTTAATTTGTGTTGCACATTGCATCTTCTTCAAACACCTGCTGAATCTAACGCGACGGCGGAGATGAACACCATTCAAAAAGAAGACTTCCAGAGATGTTTCCGGCAGTGGATGGATCGGTGGGCTAAGTGTGTGCAAGCACAAGGGGCCTACTTTGAAGGGGAATTAAGGCCCCGTCACGTATTTGAAACATTTTTTTCTGGACTAAGGTCGGATACTTTTTAGACAGGCCTTGTATATATATATATATATATATATATATATGGTTTCTTTAACATTTGTCAAAAAGACATCACTTGAGAATGTGACCAAAGCTAATAAGAATAATGACTGCACAGGTAGAAAAAAAATTTTCAGATAAAAATTAAAAAAATTAAAAACAATCAAAGATTAGTAATAAGCAGCAACAGTTAAATTAGTTTTTTTGAAGATCCTTTGTTTAAAATTTCTGTATCAAGTAAAAACCGGGGGGGGGGGGGGAGGATTTATTTTTATAGCTAATCAGATAATCTCATGCCATGCTTAACAAAAACAGTGTGAATCAATGTGGCTGTCAGAATAAATTAAATAAACAAAAAAAAACAAAAAAGACAGCTGAAATACAAATAAATACTAAAAACGATGTCTAGTGATCCATTCTTTAGAGAGGAATACATTTTTTTTTCTATCAAAAGGCTTAAGACAGGACTGGAATAATAAAAAAAAAAAATGGTGTAACTAAAAAAAAAAAAAAAAATGGTGTAACTTAAAAAAAAAAAAATGGTGTAACTTAAAAAAAAAAAAAATGGTTTAACTTAAAAAAAAAAAAAATGGTGTAACTTAAAAAAAAAAAAAATGGTGTAACTTAAAAAAAAAAAATGGTGTAACTTAAAAAAAAAAAAAAATGGTGTAACTTAAAAAAAAAAAATGGTGTAACTTAAAAAAAAAAAAAATGGTGTAACTTAAAAAAAAAAAAATGGTGTAACTTAAAAAAAAAAAAATGGTGTAACTTAAAAAAAAAAAAAATGGTGTAACTTAAAAAAAAAAAAATGGTGTAACTTAAAAAAAAAAAAAAATGGTGTAACTTAAAAAAAAAATAAAAATGGTGTAACTTAAAAAAAAAATAAAAATGGTGTAACTTAAAAAAAAAGCCATTTTTAAGGAATTTGTTTTATGACCAAATTTATATATAAAAAAAGAAAAAAAGATCGATTTCAGTATCAACAAAACAAAATTGATAAAATTGAAATGTGAACATGTTCGTTTACGAAGCTAATTTACTGAAGGCATTCTATTAATACGAGAATACCCGTCCCAGGACAGGTAAAATTCCTTGATCAGAACAATTTTGCACCACTTTTATGTTCCCATTACGAAGATTAAAAATAAAGATGTAATGCTACTAAACCATATGTCTAGAATCCTTATTCCAATTTTCATCAAAATCTATTAAATGATTTCGATTCCAGAAAATATCTAAAATTTTAGGCTTAAGCTTAAGGGGGGCCTTAAAAAGAAATTAAAATTCAAGGAATATTGCTTAATTGGCGTCTAATAACTATGGATCAAATTTAATGCAAATCTGAAATATTTGAATTTTAAAATGGAAGGTTGTGCCCATATTATGGCCTCTAAAAACTTTAAAATACTCCAAAGAAACTAAAATTTAGGGAATATTTATTAACTGATGTCTGATATTTCTTGTTAAAATTTCACAAAAGTCGGAGACATCTGTACTTTGACAAATGCATGTGTTGGACGACTTTAAGAAATTGACTTCTAAACTAACCTATTCATGGCCAGCACTATCTTTCTCTCAAGTCCATCTGTATCACTTCCTCATGTTTTCGTCGGCCTTCCCTTGTGAACTGAACCTGCTACCTTAACTGTCCTACATCTACTAACCCAAGAGCTCTCATTCATTCTTTCAACGTGGCCATACCATCAAAGTCTACTTTTCTGTACAGATTTAATCTTCCTTTTAGGTCATGAGAACTCAGTCTGTATCTAAGACTCATATTACACATCTATCGTATCATTCGCATATTATTTCTCTTGATGCAACATGTCCTCAACCCTCACTGGCCAGGTTTCACTTCCATACGTCACACTGTACACATGCCTGATAGACTCTTCCCTTGGTCGACAGTAGTAATGCTCTACTGGTTAGTAAAAGAAGACGTTCCCTCAATCCAATCCTAACTCTTGCAATCACACTAGCACCGGCTCCTCCCTGTGCTCCAATGGCATCAGCAAGGTCACACAACTTCTGAACAACCTCAATAACTTCACCATCCAAATATATTTTCTTCACATCAGAGTCCTCATCTACCTCCATTGTCAATTAAAAAAAACATGTATTGCCAAGGCAAACAATTTATAGAGCGATGCATGGGCATTTAAAAAATAAATACGACTAACATTATTGGTATCTGGGAACAAATTGGTTATCCTCTCAACCTAATCTAACGTTAATTAAATAGAGATATTCGTACTGTCATTGGTGTCCTCTTATTCACAGATCAGTGATAGACACAAGTCCCAAGATCTACTGGGAGCTGTGCAGTGAGATGTCTGTTCACATTAGTTGTAAATTTCTGCATTTCGGTACAGTCGGGAAAACGGAGCAGGGAGGGAGTTCCAGAGCCCGGCAGCACGAGGAAAGATTATGATGAATAATATGAGGGGACTGAAAATAATGTGTTAAAGGAATAACATTTGATGACAGAACAGTTTTTGACATTTTTATTGACATTGGACTTCAAGATGACCATGTTTTAGACCTCAGGAAAGCAATCTTGTTGTAACATGTTCCACAGATAAGTTCAACTTAAAACTCAAAGCTATCCTAAATTAATTGTACAAGAATTTTTTTTATTGATTTAAAAAAAAAAAAAAAAAAAAAGTGTAAAATTATAAAGATTCAATAAGTAAATATAATTATTCATAAAATAATTTAATGTAAAAAATAAAATACAATGAAAAAAAAATAAATAATCAATAAAAAAATCAAATAATGCGATGTTTATATAAGTATACGAGATAAGTAATTATCGCATTATTTGATCTTTAATTATTGATTTCTTTTTTTTTTTCATTAAATTATTTTATTTTTTTTTCATTAAATTATTTTTTTTTTTTTTTATTAAAAAAAAAATCGATTTCAGTATCAACAATAATTTAAGTATCAATAAAAAAAACCCAGAAATAATCAATAATTAAAAATCAAATAATGCAATGTTTATATAAGTATACAAGATAAGTAATTTTCAGAAACCACTAAAACTGCAGTTTCATACTATTACAAAGCATTTATTAATATGTAAATGACCACACTAGATCTGATAGGATTTGAACTCGGCATAGCCAATTTCACAGTCCCCGTTGGCCTATCACCCCTCAACTGGCAATTCTAGATTTTATTTTTTAAATAATTTTTTTTATAAATAATTAAAATTAATAAATGTCTTGCGTTTCAGAATTTTTGAGATGAGGATTGATAATTTGTATTATTCGGACTACTGTTCTCATCTTGGACATTATTCTCACATTTCAGCCGATGTAACCTCAGACCTTCTGATGTGTCTTGTCGAACCACAAGGATACATGTCGCAACGGATAAAAGTGCTAAGTAATAATAATCAGTTCTAAGTGACAGTCTTCTGGAGGTTGAAAGTTCAATCCTCAGCACGAGCGATAGTAAGAATATGATTACAAATTACTTAAGACTTCTACCCTGTCATGGCCGACGGAACGAGAGCAAGCTACCCCACCCCCCAACCACCCCCTGATTTAATAACGGGTTACGTTCAAAATTTTGTACAGATTCCCAAGTTCGACAAAACGCATCTGAAGACGGTCGGAGGTTACATCGACCGAAACGTGAAAATAACATCCAAGATATTGACAGAATTTGGAATAATCTGAATGATAAAAAAATTAAACTTTTTATGTAACAAAAAAATTTTTTTTAAAGATTTAAAAAAAAAAAATAAATAAATAAAAAAAAAAAAAATCTGTTTCTTTGGATATATTTCACTTATCAAAAGGTGAAAGACAAAATTTGTCTTTTATTTTATTATTTTATTTTTTTATTTTATTTTTTTTTAATTGTGGGGCAGGAAAGAGGGGGTGCAATGGCTGTAGTAACGCTAAAGTTTACAAAGGAAGAGAAATGATTAACCCGTATTGGATAGATAATAAATCATGCTTATAAAGCTTTTGAAGAGGGATAAATAAAATACCTGGCCAGAGAGCTTAGTTGTGAAGTCAATTTCTTAAAGCCGTCCACCACATGCCAACATGTAAAACAGACATTAAACTAAACATGATGGTCAATAGTTAATCGTTAGAAATGTAACTTGATCACGCAATAGTCATCATCAATTTAACGTTCATTTTTTATGTTGGCATGTGTTGGACGACTTTAACAACCTGACTTCTAAACTAACCTATTCCTGGCCAGGTCTATTTATCCCTCAAGTCCATTTTTATTATTTCCTCCCATGTTTTCCTTGGTGGTCCCCTGTGAACTGGACCTGCTACCTTAACTGTCCTACATCTACTGGCACAAGAACTCTCATCCATTCTTTCAACGTGGGCAAACCATCAAAGTCTCCTGTTCTGCACACATCTCCCATTTGTTTATTTATTCACAAAATCCTAGACTTTTGGAGAAATCTAACCATATATGTCCTGAAACTATATTACC
Organism: Sepiola atlantica; assembly: GCA_963556195.1. Taxonomy (NCBI): domain Eukaryota; kingdom Metazoa; phylum Mollusca; class Cephalopoda; order Sepiida; family Sepiolidae; genus Sepiola; species Sepiola atlantica. The sequence goes on along the minus strand of OY744540.1, from coordinate 9,168,951 downwards.
CTGGTTACTTAGAGAAGTATATTTCATTCTGATCAAAAGGGGGGGGGGGGCACAACATTATCGTTAAACCGAATATGATGGTCAAAGATAGCTTACAGAAATAAAAGCAAAAATAAATTTTTAGCAGAATTATTTACAGAATATTAAGAGGATATATTTTTTAGCACTGGCAGAGGAAATCTGAATGAAACCGGGGGGGGGGGGGGGCTGCTTGATATGATTTGGGGATCGTGAGATTGTATGGTCCTTAAGCCATATCTGGCTAACGGTTAGGGTCATGAGTTTGGGCAGGGGAAGAGGAAGAGGTTTTTTTGTTTTTTGTTTTTATGTTGTGGAAGATATGGAGTCCCTGTTTTCTAGCGTTTAATAATAAAGTATTTGGGGTATTTTAGAGCGGATTATATTATGTTGAATTCATCAGATATATATTGAGGGCAAACATATTCTTAGGGCTCTAAGGTTCGGTTGTATAATAAGGCCCGTGGGAGGTGGCAGTGATGAAGTGGACAATAAAGCAAACTGACAACCTGGGTTTGCCAAGTTCGAATCCAGTCAATTCAACAGCACCATTTTCACTTATGGATGTTGGCAACCTTCATGTGGTCCCTCTTGTGAGTATATGATTCTAGAAAGAATCAGGGAAACCAATGCCAACGACAGAATGAAGCTGATCAAAAAAGTTGCATCATGCCGATTCATATGAATTTACTTAACGGGTTTTTATTGTTGGGTGGTCGTAAGTAGAGTAGTCATGTTTGTTTTTAGTAGACTTGGTAGGATGAAGTGTTTCTTTTATGGATAGAGAAATGTAGGAATAGTATAGTCATCAACAGACATGTTTAGTAGGGAGGGTGATGCTTCGTGGGGAGGAGAAGGTTAGTTTTTGTGTTGTGGAAAATACAGAATGCCTTTCATCATTTACGATGAAGAATTGGGTTAGCAACTAAGTTCCCGCCATTTTTTTTTTTTTTTTTTTTTTTTTTTTTTTAACTTTAGAATATTTTTTCGAGAATTTTATTTCAGGATCATTTTGTAATATTTTTTTTTTTTTTGTGTTCAGAAGTTAATTTTAATTAATTTCTGTTTATTTTCAGATTAAAATGGAATAAAGAAAATAAAAAAAAATTTTTATTTTTTATTTTTTATTTATTTTTTTTTTTTTAAATTTTTTTTTAACTTTAGAATATTTTTTCGAGAATTTTATTTCAGGATCATTTTGTAATCTATTTTTTTTTTTTTGTGTGTTCAGAAGTTAATTTAAGTTCATTTCTGTTTATTTTCAGATTAAAATGGAATAAAGAAAATAAATTTTTTTTCTTTTTTTAATTTTTTTTATATTCCTACCAACGAGGAATTTAAAATCTTGTTGAACGTTGGGAACAACAAGGGAAAATACATTATTGATAAATTAGTTATTTTTTTTGTTTTTTATTAACCCTTTTGAATCTAAAAAAAAAATAGTGCCAATTAAAAATTTGGAGTATTTTAACGTTTTCATTATTCTATTATGTTGAATTCATCCGATAGATATTACAGGAGAGGGTTCTAAGGTATAGTCCTATTAGTAAAGATTTAAAAAAATCAAAGAAATAAATACAAGAATTAATCTTTGAACAGTTTAATAGGAACCAATGTGCCATTTGCATAAAAACATATCTGGCTGTCGAATAAACAGCTGTATTTTTAAACACATTTTATCGTGATACTTCAGAGACATGTTTTGGGCTTTTTTCCCTTATCTCTGCGGTTGCCATTTTGAAAAGGTTTTGGCCATTGTACACGTTGGCCTTCTTCAGGTGTCTTTAAAAAAATAAGTATATTTGACCTGTATTTTTTTTTGCGGCGACGTAGGTATTGGAGTTTCTTCTCCAACATAAAGACCGCCATGTGTTTCGAGTACACGAGGTCGGAATATTAAGGGAAAAAGACAATGGAGAAATGGTTGAATGTACATATAGATACATTTATTCTCACGGAGAGACTTGTCAAGGATAAATGTAAAAGGGACATAAAACATGATACATAAAAGGGGGTAAAAATCATGTGCAGTTACTAACAAAAGACTATACAGTAATAGTCCCAAACACAATTAAAAAAAACATGTATTGCCAAGGCAAACAATTTATAGAGCGATGCATGGGCATTTTAAGAATAAATACGACTAACATTGGTGGTATCTGGGAACAATAGCTGTGATCAGTAAAGAGAACATCTGACAGGAAAACGTGTCAGTCATGGAAAATCATGCTAAGATGGAGAACCAGTTAGACACGTCCGACTAGCTTGAAGCCCGAAGCTAGGAAAGAAAATCCTCATTCTGAATTTCACATGCGTGAAACTTCTCTTTTTTTATACTTCCGGATAGAAGAGTGCATTGTCAGGTTAACAAATAATAATTCAGGGAGGAGATAACTTGAATATTTCCAAGGAAAATAACTCCTGAATATTTTTAAGCCAACAAAGTGTTAAGTCCAAAATTTTCAGAAAGTTATCAACTCTAACAAAAGGCATTTGAAGAAGGCCGGAGAGTACAACGACCGAAACATGAAAATGGCACCAACCAAGAAGGGAAACAGTCTAAAACATGTAAATGAAGTTTTGAGAAAATTATTTTATAAATATGAAGCGGATAAAAAAAAAAAAATTGGGTTACACGAAAATGACGATGTGTTACAAATATGTCAACCATCAAGATTTCTGATAAGCCCAGTTTAAGATAGATTATTTTAAAAAATTTTATTTAATTTTTTTTTCGGAATTTCATGAGTTGGGTGGAGGGTTGGAGAGAGAAAATATACAGCAAAGTGTTTACAATAAATCTTACAGCATTTTGTTTCCCCGAAAGGGAACCACGAAAACCCTGTTTGCAAAATTTTAACGACAATATAACAAAGAAAAAGAAAATTCTAGTAAGCCACTTCAAATTTTTGATCAAACAAATCGAAACATTTTAAATCCCAAATTTGACTTCTGTTACTTCCTTATTAAATCCAAGACTCGTCGTACGCAGGCCATTTTTTATGGAAAAGGGAAAAGAAAATTATTTGCCATCAACCAAAAACCGTACAAAGAAAGTCATGCTTAGTATGCATGGTCGATAGAAAGATTTTTAAATTGTAAAAAAAACAAAAACAAAAAAAAACCTTACTTTATATAAAACCTGACAAAATACCAATCTTATGAATTGATAGACATTTTTTTTTTTTTTTAAGAAATAACTATATAATTAGATTTGAGATCCTTAACGAAAAGAGTTGGTTGAATTGTAATTAATGGTTAATTTTGACCAGCTCTGTATTTGACCAAATCATTTTAATACCGTTGAAAATTACAGGATAAAAAGATAAATCACTTTTTTAAAACTATTATTTAACATCGTACAATATCGGTAAAATTAAAATAACAAACCCAGTGTTTCTGAATTGATGGAAATCCCTCATTTAGGCTTGTAAATTATACAAAGAACCTTGAAAATAATGTGGAAGTTATAGAAGTCACCGAATGGTATGCCACCAAAACCGACCAAATCTTTTCTTTGGTCCTTTTTTTTTGTTGTTAAAAAAAAAAAAAAAAAGAAAAAAAAAAAAAAGAAAAAAAAAAAAAGAAAAAAAAATCTAAATGTAGCAAAGAAATGGTTAACATACCTAATTGCACATTTCTCCCATTCCTACAGAAATAAGAGCACTTACCAGTGGATCATGGCGCTGGCTCTTAAAGACAGGAAAAAACAATAGATTAGAAGTTTAAATATTCAAATTAACAGATTGCAACAGCCAAGAAACACAAGTCCCTAAACTAAACAGCTACAAAATGAAGGCAAAAAGTAGAATTTGGAAGAAGAGTTGAAGTTTAGAAGAAAAAAAAAAACATACTTTTAGGTTTCTTATTATTATAGGAGCTGTAGATTATATAAGCCATGCTAGAATCTTTAAACCTGACGAGTTCCGATACCAAATTATTATAAAACCAGGTTTAAAAAAAAAAAGAATTTAATGTTCATAGAAAGTTATTAGCACGAGCCAAAGATTATTAGAACAAATAAAAGGCGCCATAGACTTTGGTTAATCAATTCCTTCTTGGAGACAAGAACTTACAAGAACTCAATTATCTGCCAGTAGCAATCCACTGTTCGGAAAAATGTTATTGAATTTAAGTTATTTTAATTTTTAAAGATCAGGTGCCTTCATCACTCTAGGGTTAACATGGAAACATGTAAACATTTTCATATTAAACACTTTGACCAATACTGTTTCCGTAAAGCTGGAGCCCCGCACCAGATGCTACACCCCTTCAAAATAAGATTCTACTTTTTTTTTTTTAGGCAATACATGTAAACATCTTAAAAAGTTGGCAGTAAAAAAAAAAAAATGTTTAAAACTTTAGAGTGTGGAGGGGAGGGTCACTTTTGCATGTAAATTAAACAATGATCACCTACTTCCGAACCAGATAGCATTTTAAAGGACAACGAAATTTTGTTTTTAAAAAGATAAATACATGCCCATTTGTTAATCAAAAATTAACCTCATGGAGGGACGGGGGGAATGCCCCTTATAGAGGTTAGCACAGAGAGGGGTGGGGTCATACTGCTATGCAGAAGCTTGCAAATGAATAGATAAGCCATGCGATTTGGGGCTAAATGAAGGCAGTAATTCTGGCAGAGCATCAGGAGTTTGGGGATAGAGGTTTGACCACTATTTATTCATATGGGTCCATAAGAAAAACAAAGTGATTATTTTTATTTATAAAGGTGTTTTAATGTATTTTTCAGCCGAAAAAAAAAAAAAGACAGAAAAAAAACAAAAAAAATGAATCTCAAAAAATTAAGAAAATGGGCACGATTAAAAAAAATAAATAATGGTTACATGTCCTTAAAAACACTATCTGGCCCGGAAGGAGGTGATTATTTTACGTTAAATTTACAAGTCTAAAATATTGTTTTTGGTTTTCATTTGTTTAATTTTTTTTTTTACTGCAAACGTTTTCAGGCTGTTTGCATCACCTAAAAAAAAAAAAAAAAAAAAAAAAAAAAAATCTCATCTGGAATGTGGGGGTGGATTAGCATCTGGGGGTGGATTAGCATAGGGTGCAGGGCTCTGATAACCAATATTTCAGTCTAAACATTGTACTGAGAATTATATCTGAGCAACAAAACTGGTCACTTTAAACTGGATTTCTCGGCAAAAGTGTAGTACAATAAACAGCCGAGAAGTCGAAAATAAGCAAAAATATACAACAAATAACTTTTACGAAATGATAGAAAATTTAATTAAATCTTCTATCGACCTGCATAGTTTTAAACTTTTGAAACTGTTTTGTTATTTTACTTTCTCTTAACCAAATTTGATCAATCAAAAATGGTCTTTTTTTTGTTTTAGGCTTAAAGGACAATTAACAAAGAAAAAAAAAAGTGTGGCCTACGATACCCTAAGTTTAGGGGTGGTTTCCAGTCGGATTAAAGTCAACTTTGTTTCTTTTTTTTAAATCTTTTAAGCTTGAAATTAGTGACCACATAAAAAAAAAGAAATTGACCGCCATTTTGATTGACAAAATCAGTAACAAAAATTTTTTTTAAATAACAAAACTTACAATTTTTTAAAGTTTTAAACTATGCAGGTCGATAGGAAATTAATTTTTCTATCATTTGGTAAAAGTTATTTGTTGTATATTTTTGCTTATTTTCGATTTCTCGGCTGTTAAATATACTGGACTTTTGCCAATTTCCCTACAGAAATCTCGACAGATAAACCTTATTTCGACACTAACATTTCACAACAAAAACGACTATTTCTTCTGACTGATGCACACAGCTACCCAAACCCTAACCCAACTACCCGATATGTGTTAGGCCTACGATAGCATGAAAAAGGGGGTTAAAATAGAGGCTATCCGAGGAAACAAAGGATAGAACACCAGCGGGGAATTATTGTTATACCGATCTGTTTAGAGATGAGATTCTCCTTTTTTAACACAAGCTGAAAATTACTTTTGCTTAGTCATTCAAATATCAGGAATTCTTAGTGTCTATTATTTGAGCTGAAAATTACTTTTGCTTAGTCATTCAAATATCATAGGAATTCTTAGTGTCTATTATTTGAGCTGAAAATTACTTTTGCTTAGTCATTCAAATATCATAGGAATTCTTATTGTCTATTATTTGAGCTGAAAATTACTTTTGCTTAGTCATTCAAATATCATAGGAATTCTTAGTGTCTATTATTTGAGCTGAAAATTACTTTTGCTTAGTTATTCAAATATCATAGGAATTCTTAGTGTCTATTATTTGAGCTGAAAATTACTTTTGCTTAGTCATTCAAATATCATAGGAATTCTTATTGTCTATTATTTGAGCTGAAAATTACTTTTGCTTAGTCATTCAAATATCATAGGAATTCTTAGTGTCTATTATTTGAGCTGAAAATTACTTTTGCTTAGTCATTCAAATATCATAGGAATTCTTAGTGTCTATTATTTGATTAACCTAGAATAATACTAGTCTCAGGATGGGTAAAACGAATTACCTCCCCCCTCCCCCTTGAACAGAACAGTTCGCACCACTTTTATGTCCCCTTATGAAGATTAAAATAAACATACAAAACTTTATTTCTAGAATCCTTATTTTAATCAAAATCCATTACATGATTTTGATTCTAGAAAATGTCTGAGGCTTAAACTTAAGGGGTCTAAAGAAATTAAAATTCAGGGAATCTTGCTTAATTGGTGTCTAATGACTATGGATCAAATTCAATGCAAATCTGAAATATTTGAATTTTCAAACGGGAGCTTATGCCCATATTATGCACCTAAAAACATTTTTAAAATATTCCAAAGAAACTTAAATTTGAAGAATATTAATTAATATCTAACAAAATCGGAAGTACCTGAAATTCCACAAAGGATTCCCACTTCCCTTTTTTTTACCTTCTTTTTATAAAACTAACTATAGCCCATATTACGACCCCTTATGCCTTGCAGCAGTGTTGCAAAATTCATAATGATCTGTTAATCAGTTTAGGATTGAATCCTGTATATACAAGTATATAAACATACTGAACTTTATATTAGAGAATCTGGACGGAATTTCGGAATTACACCCATGGATTAAATAATGGGTCCCATTCGAAATTCCGCCCAGATTCCGAGTTTGACAGAATATTCCAGAGAATAACGCTCAAGATGAGGACAGTAGTCCGAATAATCCAAATTAGTATTTTTAGTTATGCAAAAAGAATTTATAAACAGTTGATGAATTTTTTAATGAAATCAAAGTAGAAAAAAAGTGGTAGTGACCCAATGAGTCACAGGTACGCATAGTAAGTATACGTTAACGTGTGTGTACGCTATTGTTTTTATGAATAAGTTTAGATTAAAAATAAAACTTTCCGATGAAATTCTGATGTGCTAACCCCTTTTGTAGAACTACTGTTGGAGTTCTAAAAAAAAAATCTGCTGAAACCTGACCAAGATTGAAGCAAAGCTTTGATGTTCATAAAAATCAGAATTTATGAGAATTTTGGATTTCGGCTACAGAAACAAATTTGTCTGGAGAGAAAAAAAAAAAAAAAGAAGCAAACTGATATGATGCTACAGAAATCCCAACTCCTTTAAAATTAAGCAGCAAGTAAAAATGGAGTAGAAAAAGATGAAGGGGACAGGAGGAGAAAAAAAAAAAAAAAAAAAAAGAAAAAAAAAAAAAGTCAAATAGAAGTTTTTCTGCAAAAAGTACTCATTCCAAGTTACAAAGATTCGGGGTTCATACCTAATTCTGATCCGAAAGTTCACTGAATGCCAAAATTATAGTTTTCGAAAAGCCACAAAATACAACGAAAGCTTTCAGTTGTGTAAACGAGAAAATAGAAATCAAAAACCAACAAAAAATAAAAAAGTGCATGTGAACTTTATTTCGCCTATGGTTGATTTAAACTTTGTATTGTTACCATTCTTTGTAGTGAAATGGAAAGTATCCAAGAATATGGCATCATTATATGAGAATGCATTGACCCCAATCAGATAAATAAAAAACAAATAAAAACTAACAAATTCAAAGATATGTAGACCAAATACAAATGATAAATTTGTAGAATTTGGTATATTCGGACTACTGTTCTCATCTTGGGTATTTTTATTACGTTTCGGCCGATGTAACCTCCGACCTTCTTCGAGTGTATCCTGTCGAACTCGGGAATCTGGACAGAATTTCGAACGGACCCCTTCATTAAATCCACGGGGGTAGCATGCTCTCGTTCCATCTGCTATGACTGGGAAGAAGTCTTCATGAATTCCAGATTCCCGTGTTCGACAAGGTACACCTGAAGAAGGTCAGAGGTTACATCGGCCGAAACGTGCTAAAAAAAAACAAAATAAAAAAAAAAAACACCCAAGATGAGAACAGTAGTCCGAATATACCAAATTCTACGAATTATCAACCCTCATCTCAAAAATTCCGAAACACAAATGATAAAGTTTGTCGAAACTAAGGCAACCTTAGTTTCAACATATTCTCATCTAAATCACGAAAGTAAAAAAAACTTCACACTTAAACTATCAAAGTTGAATCATTCAATGGCTCATCAGTATTCACCTAATATTTCTTGCAATTTGTGTTTTGTATTGGAAAAATCAGAATTTTAATGAGCGCATAATTTTTAAGTTGAAAATTAGGTATTTTTGTTGGTTATCAAATTATTAACTGAACCAAATTGCTATAAAACTAATTTTGTAATATTGTTTTATAAAATTTGGGTTATTCGGACTAGATTTCGCATCTTGAGTGTTATGATAACTATCAAGATGAGAAATGTAGTCCGAATCACCAAAATTTTACAAATTATCAATCCTCATCTCAAAAATTCAGAAATATAATGCTTTAATCTCTAAAATTATTGGATGTAAATAGCCTCTACAATTATTGGATGTAAATAGCCTCTACAATTATTGGATGTAAATAGCCTCTAAAATTATTGGATGTAAATAGCCTCTAAAATTATTGGATGTAAATAGCCTCTAAAATTATTGGATGTAAATAGCCTCTAAAATTATTGGATGTAAATAGCCTCTAAAATTATTGGATGTAAATAGCCTCTAAAATTATTGGATGTAAATAGCCTCTAAAATTATTGGATGTAAATAGCCTCTAAAATTATTGGATGTAAATAGCCTCTAAAATTATTGGATGTAAATAGCCTCTAAAATTATTGGATGTAAATAGCCTCTAAAATTATTGGATGTAAATAGCCTCTAAAATTATTGGATGTAAATAGCCTCTAAAATTATTGGATGTAAATAGCCTCTAAAATTATTGGATGTAAATAGCCTCTAAAATTATTGGATGTAAATAGCCTCTAAAATTATTGGATGTAAATAGCCTCTAAAATTATTGGATGTAAATAGCCTCTAAAATTATTGGATGTAAATAGCCTCTAAAATTATTGGATGTAAATAGCCTCTAAAATTATTGGATGTAAATAGCCTCTAAAATTATTGGATGTAAATAGCCTCTAAAATTATTGGATGTAAATAGCCTCTAAAATTATTGGATGTAAATAGCCTCTAAAATTATTGGATGTAAATAGCCTCTAAAATTATTGGATGTAAATAGCCTCTAAAATTATTGGATGTAAATAGCCTCTAAAATTATTGGATGTAAATAGCCTCTAAAATTATTGGATGTAAATAGCCTCTAAAATTATTGGATGTAAATAGCCTCTAAAATTATTGGATGTAAATAGCCTCTAAAATTATTGGATGTAAATAGCCTCTAAAATTATTGGATGTAAATAGCCTAAAACTTTCAATCTTTTAATACACGCGGATTTGCTAAGAATTTTAAAGCCCGTTTAAATGACTATCAGACAGTTTAAATACTTTCAAATTTCCAAGGGTCACGAAGTAATTCCTTTCTTTTTCAACTATTAATAAAAAGATTAAAATGATTGACTTATGAAGAAACCAAAATCCATTATGGTGGATTTAATTGTGTAATTAAGTTTTTTTTGTTGTTTTTTTTAAATAGAATTTTTAAAATTTAGTTTTATTTTACGCCATTGCATTTTTATTTTATTTTAATAAATTATCAATTTAAATAAAAATAATTCAGTTTGTAATTAGTTACATTGACGCGAGAAACGGATGCGAGAAACGGATGCGAGAAGTGGCCACACAATTTTATTAATATAGAAGTTAGTGACAATAGAGGAAAAAAAAAAGTTTTTAATCAGGAAAAATTAAATTAACCAGAGTTTATATTATAAGCTATCCAGATTTTTATGACTGAGCACAATTTGCATTAGAAAATGATTTTTGTAGGGGGAGGTAGGTGGGGGGGGGGGATAGAGGAGTAGTTTTATTCTATTTAAAAAAAAAATAAAGAACGACCATCACCTCCATATTTAATTTTCCTTCAGTAAAATTTAGCTTCGTTCAATATTGATTCAAGAAAGAAAGAAAAAAAATTTCATATTGTCAGAAACTCCAATTTAGGTCAGTTTAAACAGAACATGTTCAGTGAAACACTTTTTGAAGCAAAATAGCCAAAATAACGCAAATATTAAACTTCAAAATATAAAGTGCAAATATTGTCCCTTTTTTTCTAGCTGTATTTATATATATATATATATATATAACCAAAAAACGGGTGTCACTTTCCAACGTGTACAATAATTTACAGACTTTTATTCTTCGAAAGACGAGACTACTCCAAATCCTTGTTTCAGTGATTCTATGCTGCTGTGATTTAAATCGAAAGTTCTTTCAGTTTTTCAGCCTAACCCTAACCCTACTCGTAAGATCTCATGATAAAAAGTTCTTTACTTTTCGGATTCTTCTTTCTTCAGCTCGTCGCTTTTTCAACCGTTGACGGTCACGTTCAAAGTCCTCCACCATCTCGATACATGGAAGAAGGTTTTCCCGGGGCTCCCACGTATCATTTGAAGAGGGATAACCCACCCAGCGGACTTTGTAGCGCTCCTTGCCCTGGAAGAAAAAAAAAAAAAAAAATGAAATTAAAGTTCGGTCAAATTCGGAATTTTAAAACGAGTAAAAAAAAATAAATAAATAAAAAAGTGTTTTAAATAGATGAAGTGAAGAACTTTTTACAAACCAACATTTTTATTTAAAAAATTTTTTTTTTTATTTATTTTTTGTTTTTAAATCTCAAAACACGTCGTCTATATTTCATAGTGAAAGTCCAAAGATTTCCACGATGATTATATTGAAAATCTGTAACACGGAAAAATGTTCAAAGTTCAGAAAGTTTAAACAGATTTTGTTTAGACAATCAATTTGTACACAATGGAAGACCTACTTGTTAAGTAAAAGACTTGGAGGAATGCTATGAAAAGTAAAGGTCTGAGAGTGAATGTTAGGGTTAGAGTTAAACAAAGTGATGGTCAGTGGTTGTAATCTTGGAAAACCCCGAGATAAAGGAAAGTTCCCCTGCTAAGTCTGTAGAAAAGGGAGTTGGGAGCAATTTAATCTTTTGCGGTTCTTGTGAGCATTGGCTACACAAGAAGTGCAGTGGAATTACTGGTAGGTTGAGAGGGGATAACCAGTTTGTGTGCAAAAAGTGTAAGACGATGGAGATGGATGAGAATTCAGATGTGGAGAAAAATACTTGGATGGTGAGGCTATGGAGGTTGTTCAGAATTAAACCATTGGAGCAACTTGTGGAGCTAGAACTGGTGTGATTGCAAAAGTTAGGAGTAGATGGAGTAAGTTCAGGGAACTTCAGCCTTTACTAACCAGCAAAGTCTATCGGACATGTGTATGGAAGTGTGATGATGTATGGAAGGGCGATGATGTATGGAAGGGCGATGATGTATGGAAGTAAAACCTGTTAAAAGGTTAAAGATATGTGTTGCATGATGAGAAATGATATGACAATGATACGATAGATATGTAATGTGAGACTTAAAGACAGGCTTAGATCTGATGACCTCAGAGGAAGATTAAATCTGGGCAGCATAGGGAGATGTGCGCAGATCAGGAGAGTTCTTATGTAGCAGGTCCAGTTCACATGGGAAGAAGTTATAAAAAATGGACTTGAGAGAAAGGGGGATAAATAAAGGACACGGTCAGAGTCAGTTTCTTAAAGCCGTCCAACACATGCCAGCATGTAAAATGTACGTTAAACCAAATATTATGATATGATGAATGCAGGGCTAGTTTCCATTTGTCACCTCCCCACCCCCCAAAAAACAACAAATAACCACACACACACACAAACTGTGCCATTGACAGAAATGAAAAGTGACTAAACCAACAATAGATGTCTTCTTCATCCGATTTATTTTTGTACAGGCCTTTAATTAATTCTCTATAAGAGGGTGGGGCCTGCCTGTCAGTCTTGATCGAAGTCTTCCACTCCAGGCTCGGCGGTCACAAGGATCCGAGTTTGTAATCCCCAGGGCTGCACGGTCACGTTTACACAGCTCAGCCCAAGAAAGCCTCGGTCTTCCAGCCTGCCGACTTGATGCGATGGACATGTTTCTGAGCCGGGAGATCAAACTGGAGCTTCGCTCGACATGGCCAAGCCATCTCATCCTGCCCAGCTTAAGGACATCAATTATTTCCTGTATACCAAGTCTAGAGAGAAGAGTCTCGAAGAGAGTGTCGTCTTCTGGCTTGACATGACAGATCCATCTAATCATGGTTCTTTCATTACACTGCAGTCTCTTGAGAGGGCTCGCTGATGCAGCCCATATTTCAAAGCCATAAAGCATAACACTCCTCACAAATATATATATATATATATATATAGTGTGTCAGGTTGTATATGAAAAGAAATCAAATAAAGTGCTCGATCATATAAGAGAGCTAATATAATTTATTTAGATACTGTATATTACATATTTCAGCAATGTACCGCGGTTTCATTCAAAAGGGCAGATTTAGACATCTTTAGTAAATTTCCGTGCCCAGTGGAATCATTGGCAAGCTGTCGGGCGTGACTACAATCATTTCAGCTTGCCGATGATTCCACTGGGCACGGAAATTTACTAAAGATGTCTAAATCTGCCCTTTTGGGTGAAACCGCGGTACATTGCCGAAATATGTAATATACAGTATCTAAATAAATTATATATATATATATATATATATATATATTATGCAAACTGTTAAAAATAACAGAATTCGTCTGTTTAATTATACCTATTTTTATTTTTTTCACCTGTCCTTTAGTTGTGATCATGCAATAAAGATCAGACACCTTTAATTAAACAATTTTTTTTTCAGAAAAAAGAATGAGGGATTTAATGGAGACCTTCACATTAATTACATTTTTCAAAATGGAATTTTTTTTTAGATATATATATATATATCTTTCCTTGCAGTGGAAACTTATTGGTAAGAAAAATTTCAAAAATGTAACCTACAATTTATTTTCTAATAAAGCAATTTATTTTTAGAACAAATTGCCTAAAAATGTTGAAAAAGAGGATAATTGGTTTGTAATTATTTATCCAAAAAACGTACACGATCGTTCAATTTCTTTAACAATCACAAAGAAACTTTTCAACAACCGACTGCCATGGCCGATAGTACTTCCTTCCGAGGAGTCCAACATTCAAACTCCTCGGCCTAACATTCATAGACAACATGAATCCGAATAAATACATAGGAGATACTGCCAAGTCTGCTGCAAAGAAGGTGGGCTCCCTCTACCGGGCTAGAAAACTTCTCAAACCTGACAGTATCTTATACCTCAATAAAGCCACCATTCACCCATGCATTGAGTCTTGTTACCACATCTGGGCTGGTGCACCAACCACTAGTCTCTCTCCGCACGATAGAGGCAAATAATGAAGACTTGATAAACAAGAGAGAAATTCTCTCTGCAAGTCAAACATGATTTCACGGGAAACCGGCAGACAATTTAAAACACGAGTCATCAAAGGACAGTTATCATAAGAATGGTTCATAGTTGAAAGAACCCCAAACAGAATGAAGGAAAAAAAAAAAAAAAAAAGAAAAAAAAAAAGGACCCTGAAATGTATCTGATGTCCTTGTGATGGTATGGACATGTTAAACGAATCTTTGGTTGGATAAATAGATTTTTTTTTTTTCATAAAAAGGTCACCTTTTATCAAGGCACAAAGGCCACTCGAGGATAAGGGTCAAAGAGTTTGACTGGTGGATGATGAGAAAACATCGCGTTCACTGGCACGGCAGGGCAGCAATTGATTATTTACGAGGACGGTTCAACAAGAAATTGTTTACATTGGACTTGAAGACGACCCTATTGTAGTCAGCAGGGAAGCAGGCTCGTGGCATTGTGTTCCACAGACGGGCAGTTCTCGGAAAGAAGCTCTTCCCATGGAAGTTTCGTTTCGTCTTGGGTACGCAGAGGGAGGAAGGGAAATCATTGGCAGTAAGAGTAGCTAAGCGAATTCTTATTGTGAATGTTTTACAAGGGGGGGGGCATAGATTTGAGCTAAGTCGAGCACCTACCATGAAAATAACGGTAGACCAAAGAAAGACTAGCAACATCTTTTGTGAGAGAGTGATTGTAGGTAAGAGAAGAGGACACCCCCCCCCCCACTGGATTTCGAAGTCGGTTTTGTAGTCTGTCAAGGTAGGAAAAGAGTGCTCTTAGCGGCACCTCCCCAGATGCGGCAGCAGTACTCCATCGTAGGACGTATTTCGCCTCTTGTACAGGTAGAGGATGGCGTCGGACGTAAGATACCTTCTGGAGCGATAGGATGATCCAACCATTTTTCCAGCGGTCTTAGCAACAGATTTGATGCAAGTCTTCAATTTCAAGTCTGAAGAGAAGGTCAGTCCCAGGAGCTTATCAAAGCAGAGGGGAGAGCCGTTCATTTCAACTGGGACAAAGTGGGGATCGGAGCGTTGGTGGTGAAAGGAGAGGAGCTTGGTCTTTGACGCATTATAAGTTGAGGGTAATCAAAGAAAAGGCAGACTGAAGAAGACTGACAGACTAGATCAAAAATTACCTCAAGCAACAACACATCAGCACCAACTTTATGATAGAATTTCATGAAGAAAATCACTTGCAGGAAAAGAAGAAAATGCACCTTGAATTTAGTTTCGGCCGCAGCCTCGTAACTCTCGCTTCCCTTATTTTGTCCTTTAATTCTCACATTCCATGAGCGATGTTTTGGACAAAGGGGGAAGAACTGCTGTTTTCTGGGTCGGAATCTACCCATCTTACACTTATCGTTGTCTAGTTTTTGACCTTGAAGTAGTATTTTTTTTTTATCTCCTTACATCAAGTGGCTTCATGCCTTGTCTGGAACGACTTTACACTGCCATGGCCAACGTTTAACTCACAGAAGAGTCTTTCATAAAGTTTCATATTCACTGATTTAAAAAAAAAAAAAAAAATTTTTTGAAGAAGGACAAAATTGTCCGAAATATTAAAATTATAACATCTATAATGTACTTTTAAAAAAAAAATTATTTTAAATGTGAAGAAATCCATTTTTATCCAAGAAACACATCTACATAATACGCTTTGGCAATTTCATGTTCGTACGTTATCACCCGCCACTCCTTTCCTAAAAGGATGGGATCGACCGATCGCAGACGACAGTGAAAAAAAGTAATTTAAAATTTTTTTTTATTTGATGTTGCCGTTACATGAAACTCAAAACTAAAACAATTTCTTGGCCTTTAGGCTAGGATGAAAGTGTAGTATCCGTTCTGTCAAAAGATGGAATAATATTGTGGGGTCTGCGTTTGCGCTGAACGTCCATAGAATGGAAATATCGCCAACTTCTACAAAGGAATTTGGAGAGACTCCCCCTACCCTATACCAGATATATTCTAGAACTACATAACCTGAGTACTTAGATAGGTATGTTTCAGTTTGAACAAAGGTCGTACAATATCATTGTGGGGTCTGCGTTCACGCCGATCATCCCTAATATAGAAATATTTTCAAGCATAGCAGCAATATACAACAGGTGAAAGATACAACTGTGGAATTTTCACGGGTCCCGCTAGTATATAATTATATATATATATATATATATATATATATATATATATATATATATATGAGTGAGTGTATAATAAAAAGAAAGACACAGATAGAGCACTTTGACTATTGTCTCTAAATCCTCAAAACAGTCGCTCTGGTAGTCAACTGACGATCCTCACTATTCTAACTAATTAATACTGTGAAAACTCTAAAAAAAAAAAATATATGCAAGGGAGTCCATATATATATATATATATATATATATATATATATATAAATAAATAAAAGAGAAAGAAAAAAAAGAAAAAAGAAAAAGAAAAAGAGAAAGAGAAAGAGAGAAAGAGAAAAAAAGAGAAAAAGAGAGAAAGAGAAAGAAAGAGAAAAAGAGAGAAAGAGAAAGAAAGAGAGAGAGAAAGAGAAAGAAAGAAAGAAAGAGAGAGAGAAAGAAAGAGAGAAAGAGAAAGAAAGAGAGAAAGAGAAAGAAAGAGAGAGATAGAGATTATTTCTTTAACATTTGAAAGATTTATTTCTATAAGTAAAACAAAGCTGAAGTCCAATGAAAATCATTTCTACCTTCAACATTCATTTCAGACACGAATAGACACATCACACCTGTAATTACTTTTAGCACCTGTAATTTTGAAGATATGTCGATAAAAACGAAGTACGCACAAGTCTTCTTCTTGGGTTGTTGTAGTTGTGACATTAAAACGCAAAAAAAATACCGAATCTGATGAGCAAAATTTCTAGGTTAATTAATTACTAGACATTAAAATGACAATTTAATTTACGATTAGAAACCAATTATTTCAGATATGAATGGAATGTTTGAAGTTTTTACTGATTTCACAAGATTAAAGTACTAATAACATTCTTTACCTGTGCACAGGTGTACCAACAGGGTTCAACCTTCCATAATCTCAACTTATTTAACATTTCCAAATTGGATTAATTGCTATTGACAACCTTTAAAGTACGCAAGAGAAAAATAATGGTCATGAATTAAAAAAAAATATATATATAAATAAATAAATTTTAAAAAAATAAATAAAAATAAATAAATAAAAATAAATAAAAAAACAAAAAATTAAAAACAAAAAAAAAACTAAAAAAAACTTAGAAATTAAATAAAATGTCCGGTATACAAAAATCTTAAAATTTAAACTACCCGCAAAGATAGACTAATTATTTTTTTTTTTTTCTTTTACTTTTAAGTTCATTCCAACCAAGGCACAATGCCATTGAGACGTCGGGGAAGGGGAAGGGGGTGGGGCTACCGTGAATTAGGGAAATCCTATATGGGGAGTTTTGCAGTGAGATGCTTGTTCACATCCCATTTAAATGTCTGTATGTTAGTACGGTCGGGGAAACAAGAAGCAGTACGGGAATACCAAAGGCTAGCAGTACGAGGAAACAAACTATTAGAGTAAAAATCTCTCCAGCATTTGGGGACCTCAATAGTAAAGGGGTGGGATCTTGCTAACTGATGGGTTGATCAGGGTATTTACATAGAGAGGGTATCAGTGCAGCACATTTGTTAAAGCAGATTCCATTAAAGTAAACAAGCACAGGGATGCAGCATTGTGGCGATGGGACAGAGGCTGGAGCATGCGCGATACTTATAGCATCTTTCAATTGAACCCCCCCCCCCACATGCAATCAATACTAAAAGGTTATTAAAAGCGGATGTCAAAGTTAAAATTTGATAATAAATAAAAGACTAAAAGGTATTCAATAATTAAAAATTAACATTCAATAATTAAAAATTAACATTCAATATTAAAAATTAACATTCAATATTAAAAATTAACATTCAATATTAAAAATTAACATTCAATATTAAAAATTAACATTCAATATTAAAAATTAACATTCAATATTAAAAATTAACATTCAATATTAAATATTAACATTCAATATTAAATATTAACATTCAATATTAAATATTAACATTCAATATTAAATATTAACATTCAATATTAACATTCAATAATTAAATATTAACATTCAATAATTAAATATTAACATTCAATAATTAAATATTAACATTCAATAATTAAAAATTAACATTCAATAATTAAATATTAACATTCAATAATAAAATTAACATTTAATAATAAAATTAACATTTAATAATAAAATTAACATTTAATAATAAAATTAACATTTAATAATAAAATTAATATTTAATAATAAAATTAACATTTAATAATAAAATTAACATTTAATAATAAAATTAATATTTAATAATAAAATTAATATTTAATAATAAAATTAATATTCTTGTTATTCGGGAACAGATTTAGAGCTACATATGTGCAAGGTCTGCTGACCCAGATTACGAGAACTTGATTATATATTTTCTATGCATATATTAGAAAAAAAATGTTCTTATCAAGGTATCAGTTTTCCACAATTGAGATAGCAAAACCAACGACATTTGTAATCAACATGTCATTCGGCATGTTTTAGTCGTAATTTGCATTTTCATTTTTTTTATTAGGAAGATTAAAAAAAATGACCCCCCCCCCCCTCATTAAAATTAAGATATACAACAACCGATTTTCCGGCACCCTTGGTTCCAGAGTCTTGCAGGATTCACCGTTTTGCCAGACCACCAGATTCCACCCCAACATTAATCCATCAACATACCCCCTAACAATTTTATTTGGAAATGCGATTTTCGTGGGGGGGGGGGGGGGGGGGGAGCGAGTTATGGACTTGCACCGAATTCCCCTCCCCCTGTTGAAAATAAATCTGGCCATGGATCGAAAAACTATGGGAGAGTTTTTCTGAAAATTGGAACATAGATCGAAGATATTTTGTAGTGTAATGGGCTCGGTTGGATTTATTTGTGAAGGGAGCAAAGGGAACTGAACTCCCCCTTTGAAAATAAAAATTACTCTTTAGTCCATACTACACTGTTGCATGTTATCCCCTACTACGCCGGGTAACCCTGCTGGGTGATCAGATATGGATTTCCTTTGAAAAAGCGGTAGTTAATCTCAAAACATCTGAAAAACTTGGAAACCATATAACACTATTGAACGAAGTCGAGGATACGTCGTCGACAATCATTCCGACAAAACCCGGGTCATTTTTGGTCAGGCGATGACGTTGCATCTGTCGGGCTGAGGTATAGTTTTGTACAGTTCTAGGAGGTCCCCCCCCCCTCCCAGGTTTTACCTTCTCACCTTTTGAGAAGTGGTTAGTTTATTGCTAATCGCTGTAAGCGCCCCTATCAGAGAATGGAATGCCAATGGGGTTGTTCAGGCATTTTTCAACAGTCAGAGTGCACATACGTCTCGTGCGCTGGCTTTTCAATCCCCACCTTGTGCCACATCTTCCCACGGAGATGGGAGAGAGGAGTAAAAACTAGGCTACTGATGGAAGATAAAACAGTAAATAAAAAAAGCAAAGTATCACATTACGTATCATCTCGTTTTTCACCCAGGCAGTCTTTTAATTCACCCAATGCCCGGAACATTATATTGCATTGCCACAGCCTTCAAAAATATCAAACCTATCTATATATACACCAACACGAGTTTACATCCATCAAAAAGACGGAAAAAAAAAAAATCATACTTCTATATAAAATAACGTCAATCAGTGAAGTTAAAAAGAAATTAGAAAACGTCTCAAACTGAAAAAAAAAAAAAAATTGAAATAAAAAAAAAAAAATAAAAAAATAAAAAAAAATTGAAATTCAAAAAAAAAATTTTTTTAAATAAATAAATAAAGTGAAAGATTTCTTTCTGAATTAATTTATCACCGAGTTGGGGAGGGAGATGCCTCGCTATTTGCTTTCTCCCTTCCACTAAATACTTGAAATGGTTTGGTTTAGCAGTTTAAAAAAATTTATTATTACTTTTATTTACTCGCTAACTTTTGTGTGACGGGACGATTATATACGTTTCTATATAAAAATAAACACATTGGTCTTTATTGTAGAATGATGGGATTAAAGATATAGTTTCATTGTCTACGATTCATCAGTGTGGCTAGACATAACAAGTGTACCTTGGCTAAGATCTGAAACCTGAACAGCCGGTCACACCCAAATGTGATCAGCAGTCAAGTACTTAAACTATTGCGCTAACAAACTAAATTAAAACACACACACACACACACATATATATATATATATATATATATATATATATATATATATATATATGTAGATATTTATTTTCTGGTAGTCGAACTTTCAGAGTTTAAGCTCAATAGATATTAATTTATAATTCCAGAGCATTTATAAATGGACAATAGATAAAAGCAGATTCCAGCGATGATATCTTTATTTTCTAGTCAAGAGATTCATTTTTTACGGCCGTTTCACCATCTATCTAGATAATCAAGATGTTCAATTATATTTTGAATTTTCTAGAACAAGGATTCGTCAAAGAAAAAGACAAGAAAAGCATTTTTGGGAGATTTTTGGGATGCTTTTTTTGGTCTTTTTTCTGCCAAATCATTGCTCTAGAAAATTCAAGATATAATTTAACACTTTTATTGTTTGGAAAATAAAGATATAGTCGCTGGAATCTTGGTATCTGCTTATATATATATATATATATATATAGATAGATAGATAAGCACAGATGCAATAGAAACGTAGGAGTTAATCTAGTCTTTTTCAATAATGTTTGATGTTGATAAAACTTTGGTTAGAGATTCAGGCTAATTTGACTGAGTTTATTTTCTATTATTTATAGTTTTGAATAAAGGAAACCTTAAAAAAAAAAAATGTTTTTATGTAAATCGCTCCAGACAAGGCATGAAGCCATTTGATGTAAGGAGCTAACAAGAACGAAACATGATTATCGTAAAGACAGGAGATGATTATTGACCTTAGTCTTGAAAAGACCAAGATTATAAGTAGGAGGAAAACAGTCGGCAGGAAGAGAGTTCCACAAGCCTGCGGTCCTTGAGAAGAAGCTACTGGAATAGGAAGCTGCATTACAATGAGATTAAAACAGCGAATTTATGGAGACCACTAGACCAACGAGTCAAATGAGCTGGAACAAAGGAAGCAGGGAATAGATCAGACAATTCTGAAGAGCCCATGCCATAATAGTATTTATAGAAAAGACCGAGACGAGTGAGGCTCGACGGAATCCATACCCATGGCTCTATCACGTTTGATCACGTCCTCCTAAGACAATTTGGGTCTTGGGTCTGCCAACTGTCGGACTTTAACAATGCAGCCATTGCTGCACTCAATATGCCCCAACCAACGCACTTCTGCATAATGTCCGCAACGCTTTTCAAGTTGACTTGTGCGAGTAAACACCCATAAGGTATGCTCTGTTCAGGCCTCACCAAACACATCCATCTGACCATTGCCTTGTCATTACAGTGCAGTTTCTTTAGTGTGCCAGCAGAGACAGCCCAAGTTTCAGAGCCATAAATTAGCACACTCCTGACACATGAGTATACACAACCTCTCGTAGCTGTTGGCAAATGTTTGTTCGTCAGGATTGGTAGCAGCTCTCTAAACTGTCTCCAAGCAAACTTGCAACATGTAGCTGCCGCAAGTTCACATAAGAGATTTCTCTTTTAGCAACGCACACGCGTTTTGGAGTTTATATATTCATACCAGAAAGCTCAACTGGCGTTACCAGGGCAGTGGAGTTTGAGAAAATTAACTGACGGACGATGAAAAATGGCCAAAACAAAACAATGGCGAAGTGGTGGTCATCCACACAAACCTTTAGAATAACGGATAAAGTGCTGAGTTCAATCCTAAGTACAGGCGATATTACTACTACTACTACTACAGGAGTTGTGCGAATAACTTCTGAATAATACAAACATGGGGGTCATCTTTTTGAAGAAATACGACCACAGCTTAATGACAACGATTGATATTTATACTACGGAATTTCCCAGATGAGGATTGATAATTTGTATTATTTGGACTACTGTTCTCATTTTTGTTATTTTCACAATGGTCATCGGCCGAAATGTGAAAACAACAACCAAGATCAGTCTGTCTGAATAACCCAAATACAATTGATATTTTCTTTTTGTGACATTTTTTTCGCCGTGTATTAGACAATTTTCACCAATGCCGACAGCAATGAACTTGCTCCATCTCCTACTACCCTGCCTCGTGCCTGTGTAATGTGGAAACATGTGACTTGTAATATGGTCAGGTCTGCAACTGAACCGGGGTCTTTTGCTGAAGACTGGGGGGGGGGGGATGATATTCTCTTGTTGACCGATTGATTTTTTATTCCAGTGGCAAGAGATTTCTGGAGTTATTGACTGACCGTTTGTTCAATTGCATTTCCTTGGAAGATCGGAGAGGGTCGTGTCCTGGTTAAAAGGATGAACCTCGCTACACAGAGTAGCTTTTACGACATGTATCTCTGGTGGTTGTGCGGGGGCAATGCTGATGCTATCGTTACTGCTGGAAGGGGACAGTCACAAAATCGTTTTATCGACGTTCAGGGACAAGCCCTTTTTTTTGTTTTGAAGTTTATACTAACAACTTGTTTTTTGAAAATAAAGTTAATTTTTATTAATTTGATTATTATTCAAATTACCGTTCTCATTTCGAATGTTATGAGAATAACGCTTTCTCCGACATAATCTCCAACCTTCTTCAGGTGCGCCGTCGTGTCGAACGCTGCAATCTGTACAGAATTTCTAATGGAACAGTAAAAAGTGGACCTTGAGTCTACTTTCGGCAGCCTCGTAAGTTTTGCTTCCCTTATTTTGTCATTTAGTTCTCACATTCCATGAGCGATGTTTCTGACAAAGGGGGAAGAATTGCTGTTTTCTGGGTCAGAATTTATCTAACACTTATTGTCGGCTAGTTTTTGACCTTGAAGTAGTATTTTTTTTTTTTACATCATGCTTTGTCTGGAGCGACTTCCATTAAATTTTTTTTTTTTTAAATGCACGAGTGGTGGGGGTAGCTTGTTCTCATTCTGTCAGCCATAACAGGGTAGAAGTTTTAAGTAATTCATAATTGTATTTTTGATATTACCCGCACTGAGGATTGAACCTTCAACCTCCAGAAGACTGTCACTTAGAACTGATTATTACTTAGCACTTTTATCCATTGCACAACAGGCCCATGCAGATGAGAACAGTAGTCCAAATAATCCAAATTATCAATCCTCATCTAAAAAATTCTGAAACAAAGTTAAGCTTAACATTTGACAGACATTGTTCAGTAGATGAACTAGAAGTCACAAAAAAATAAATAAAAAGGTCGCATATTTATTGATCTCTCTCTTGGCATCTGCCACTTGAGAGAATTATGAAGAGACCAGAATTCCTGTAAATGACCCCGATTGTTGAAAAGGTGCTTGAAACCAATCCATGACCTTGTGTCGTATCTTTTATGCGTGTGGTGTTGAGGGTAAATACCAACAGGTCAAACAACTCCTTTCATTTCTATCAATCTTTTCACACTCGGAAACTAACATACGTACAATGCCAAGAAAAAAAAAAAAAAAAAAAATGAAATTTAGCCAGACACAACGTAGTATTATAGCATTTATTTCCATTGAGAAAATTGAAATAATTTATTTAAGCTACAAAATGGAGAGAGAGAGAGAGAGAGAGTCTGTCCGCTCTAATTTTCTGACGTAAACACAATGTAGAAATTTTTTTTTTTAAATGTCTTAAATTAAAATATTTTAATCACATAATTGTTTACTTTTTCTTTCATAAATGGTGCGGGAAGTTTATTTCTTCATCATATAATGCTTATAGCAAGTTAGCTACACAGAAAGAAACTGATTTCCCTCAGGAATGAAACAAATGTTTTTATGTAGTTTACTTGCTATAAGCATACTTCCATAGTGCTACTAAGCTCTTCTCACATACTGAGCAACTATATATATATATATACATACATACATACATACATACACATACACATACACATACACACATGTAAGTTTATATATATATATATGTTTATTTGAAAATTATACAACTTTTAGTCATTGGGTTTCTTAGGCAGCATTCTTCAAAACGTGTACCCCCCCCCCCCCGAATCATCAGGTGAAATAATTGGATTTCACCTGAGTACATGTTTTGTATTTGTATAATTCTAAACCAAAATATTATATGCTATTAATTCGTCGACATTTCATATACAGGTATATCCTCAACTATAACAAGCCGCGCATGCGTGGTCCCCCCTCTGTATGTGACTCGATGTGGCGAGTGTAAAATGCAATAAATTTTGGCAATTTGGGGCATTTTTGACCCCCTTTGACCGCGAACCAGAATTTTTCTTAGGTCAAGGATGCTCATTTTATATCCAGAACAATCGCCTCTACATTTTGACCAAGTTTCAAAAAGATTGAATGGATGGATCAAACGTTATGGGAAAAAGGGGCATTTTTTGCAATTTGGGGGGCTTTTGACTCCCTGGGGGCACGAACCAGATTTTTTCCAAGGTCAGCGATACTTATTTTCTATTAGAAACAATTGCCTCCATATTTTGGCCAAGTTTCAGAGAAATTGAATGGATGGATGAAAAGTTATGGGGCAAAAAATGTCATTTTTTGCCATTTCGGGGCGTTTTGACCCCCTGGGGGGGGGGGGGGGGGGGAGGACCAGATTTTTTTTCAAAAATCGGAGAATGTCAATTTCTAACCTGACCAAAGTTACAACTTCATGCAAAATTTCAGAGAAATCCAATGGATGGTTGCGGAAACAAATCCGGACGGACAGACAGACAGACGGAAATGCCTCAAAACATAGGTCTCCCGATCTTATAAATCGGGGGACCAATTAAGACTGATGTGTCTTTATTTGTATACATCAAAGTGTAGTATCTGTTCCGATGGATACTGCACGCCTGTTCTGTGCAGTTCTAGGAGGTCCACCCTCTCAGGCTTCGCCTCCCCTCTTTGGGGAGGAGTAAGTTTATTGCTTACTGTCTGAGGCGCCCCTACCGGGGAATGCCGACGGGGCTGCCCAGGCAATTTTTAAATGGCCAGAGTGCTCACCTCTCGAGCGCTGGCTTTTAACCCCACTTGCTCGACCCGATCTTGGGTCACATCTTACTCGTGGGAGTAAGATAAAACTGGCCTTGTGCCTAACTCCTAGCGAAGGAGTAAATAAATATCTGTCCCGTTACACAAACACTAGCGAGTAAAACAAAAATGCCGGGCGAATCCATTTAGAGTGTTTAGGGAGAAAGGTGAAAACAAATAGCAAATAGCAAGTAAGACAATCTCCAAACCTTTTTTGTCTAAAACAAATTTAAAAATAAATCCTTCACTATTTCCATAATGAGACGCCCCCCCCCCCCCCCCCCCTTTTCGTTTCTTCTTTCTAAGTGATACGTTTTTCTTTTTCTTTTTTCTTTTTAACTTCACTGATTGGTTTGGTGGTTTGGTAGTTTTGTTTTACGGCATATCAACCCTTTTTGGGTTATTTAATGCCGAATCTGGTCATTATAGTAAAAGTTTTTATGCTTCAAGTTCTTTATATCTTCAAATGTTTAATCATCGTTTTTGGTTTGGTAGTTTTGTTTTACGGCATATCAACCCTTTTTGGGTTATTTAATGCCGAATCTGGTCATTATAGTGAAAGTTTTTATGCTTCAAGTTCTTTATATCTTCAAATGTTTAATCAGGGTTTTTGGTTTGGTAGTTTTGTTTTACGGCATATCAACCCTTTTTGGGTTATTTAATGCCGAATCTGGTCATTATAGTGAAAGTTTTTATGCTTCAAGTTCTTTATATCTTCAAATGTTTAATCATCGTTTTTGGTTTGGTAGTTTTGTTTTACGGCATATCAACACTTTTTGGGTTATTTAATGCCGAATCTGGTCTTGTTTTCTTCTCTTTTTTGTTTCTTTCCCCTTTTAATATCTGTTTCTATTTAACCCATAGTTGGGACCCTAACAGGTACTACCACTCCGGGTCAGGGTGGACCTGGGAGCAATGGTAATTAAGAGGAGGCTCCACATTCCCCAAAGTCCGTAAGCCGGATCTCACCATCGGATGTAGTTTAAGGTCATATCCAGGACCGGGAGTAGGGTAGGAAAAATAAAAATAAAAAAGGGGAGGGAGAAAGGGAGAGGGGCTGTTGTTTTTGGTTTTGTAGAACATAATTAAGTTTTACAAAAAAAAAAAAAAAAAAAAAAAAAAAAACGTCAATGTAGGTAAATTTCGTCTCGGAGCCACAGGGCAGCCTGATCTGGTATCACCAGTCACTGATTGGGACATTATTTTATATGAATATTATTGGAACACTAGTGAAGCATATTCCCCCTCCCCCAATCATTTTTGAAGGTGGGTGTACATTCGTATCATCATATTCGGTTTTAACATCCATTTTATATGCTGGCATGTGTTGGACGGCTTTAAGAAATTGACTTCCAAACTAAGCTATATATATGCCAGCTCTTTATTTATCCCTGTTTCTCTCAAGTCCATTTTTATCATTTCCTCCCATGTTCTCCTTGACCTTCCCTGTGAACTGGACCTGCTACATCAACTGTTCTACATCTACTAACCCTAGAACACATCCATTCTTTCAACGTAGCCGTACCATCTCCCTATACTATCCAGATTTAATCCTACTGAGGTCATCAGATCAAAGGCTGTCTTTAAGACTCATTTTACATTCTCATATCATTTCTCTCCATGCAACACACATCCTCCACCCTCATCGGCCCAGTTTCACTTCCGTACATCACACTGGGTACACATGCCTGATAAACTCTTCCCTTGGTCGACAGTTTTAATGCTCTGCTGGTTAGTAATGGCAGAAGTTTCCTGAACTGACTCCATCCACTCATCACTCTTGCAATCATACTAGCACCAGCTCCACCCAGTGCTCCAATGGTGTCACCAAGGTAAAACTTTGACAATCTCAATAGCTTCGCCATCCAGCTATACTAAACTGATGAAAACAACTTTTTTCTAAATCTACAACGAAATATCCTTAATTGAGTTTTGAAACTTAACTAAAACAAACCAATCTCTTGACTTTGAAGATAACGGCTAAAGGAAAAGTTAAGGACATGGTCAAGCGGTGCTGACCCAAAAAAATGGCCACGAGTTGCGATTGTCCTCATCTGAAAAGCAATTTTTTTTTTTATAACAAGTACTATTCCAATCTTCCGCTATTGGGAACTTTCTAGAACAAATTTAATATTTTTTGGAATTTCGAAGGAAAAGGGTCTCAAGAGTGAACATGGGTAAACCCCTAGCCCGATCGCTGGTTCCAACCTCAGCTTACTGAGGAAAACACCCGTGTGCCGTATGTCTGAGAGGAACAGGCAGCAACTCAAATCATCTGCACCCACTGTTCAGATTGGGTCCA
The DNA here is from genome assembly GCA_963556195.1 of Sepiola atlantica. NCBI lineage: Eukaryota > Metazoa > Mollusca > Cephalopoda > Sepiida > Sepiolidae > Sepiola > Sepiola atlantica. The sequence continues at coordinate 9,141,701 of OY744540.1, read as the reverse complement.
CAAAAAATGCAGTGGCATAAAGAGCTCTCTCAGAACAAATCCTCACTTTAAGTGGTTGTGTTTCACCGGCGCAGCAAGACTAATAGATGGCAGACCACTGACGGAGGTGGATACTGGTGACGACAAGCTTGAAGTAGTGACGTAATTCTGTTACCTTGGAGACGTGCTGTCATCAGGTGGAGGCTGTGAACTTGCGGCAGCTACACGTTGCAAGTCTGCTTGATAGCAGCTCTCTAAACTGACAAACAAACACCTGCCAGCAGCTACGAGAGGTCACATATACTCCTCATGTGTCAGAAGTGTGCTGGTGTATGGCTCCGAAACCTGGGCTGTCTCCGTCAGCACACTAAAGAAACTGCACCGTAATGACAAGGCGATGGTCAGATGGATCTGTATGGTGAGGCCTGAACAGAGCATACCTTTTGGGTTGCTACTCGCGCAGGTCCACTTAAAAGCCTTGCGGACATCATGCAGAAGAGCAGACTGCGTTGGTTGGGGTACGTTGAGCACAACAATGACTTGATTGCAAAAGCCTGACAGTTGAATGTGCCAGCAGAGAAAACCACTTCTAGCAGACTTCAGTTTCTTGGGAGGACATGGTCAAATGTGATGGGAGAGCCATGGGTGTGGATTCCGTCAGGCCTCGCCTAGGACAAGAATGGAGGAGAAGACTTAGATCGAGACTAGACAATCAGGCCCCACCCTCATCAGAGGATTGTTATTTATCTACCTCCCACAGCGGTAAGATGTGACACAAGGTCGGGAAAGTGGGATTAGATAAGCCAGCACTCTAGAGGTGAGCACTCTGGCCATTTAAAAATTGCCTGGGCAGCCCCGTCGGCATTCCCCGGTAGGGGCGCCTCAGGCAGTAAGCAATAAACTTACTCCTCTCCAAAGAGGGGAGGCAAAGCCCGGGAGGGTGGACCTCCTAGAACTGCACAGGACTGACCCATAGACCGGCGTAAATCAAGCCCCGAAGGCCAAGACAATACAAGTCTATGGGGTACAGTATCAATCGGAACAGATACTACACTTTGATCGCGACCAAAAGGCCACGAAGATCAGAGGATTAATTGTGGTCAGATTCAACAAATAAACCGGTTGATGATGATGATGATGATGATGATTTGGAGATGATGATGATGATTTAAATTATCTGTTTTACTATTCTCACCATCGTTATTTTCATAACGTGTCACCCGATGTAAACTCTGACCGTCTTCATGCACATCTTTTTTAACTTGGGAATCTATGCCGAACTCGGGAACCTCTACGGAATTTCAAATTGAACCCTTAATTTATCCGGTAAGTGGTAGATTGTTTTCGTTCCATCAGCCATGACTGGGTACAAACATTGATCATTTTTTTTGCTATTCCGAGTTATGAAATATAAGTATCGATTCCGAAGTTAAAAAAAGACGCACATGAAAAAGGTCGGTTAGATCGTCCAAAACGTTGTGAAAACAACCAATAAGAGTCAAAAGAAAACATTTTTTATAAATATCCTAAAAATACAAAATCTTTTTGTAAATACCGTAATTTAAACAAAAAACAAACATATCAAAATAAAAATACCCCACCCCCATGCTTGTTCTAAGATTGTAAGCCAAAGTATATCACCATTTTTATATTCGGTTTAACGTCTGTTTTACATGCTGGACAGCTTTAAGAAAATGATTTCCAAACTAACCTATCTCCGCCCAGGTCTTTATTTATCCCTCTTTCTCATGTCCATCCTAATCACTTTCTCCCATGTTTTCCTTGGCTTGACCCTGCCATTTAACATCTAATTCAAGAACTGTCATCCATTCTTTCAATGTGACCAAATTAACAAAGTCTCCTGTTCTGCATACATCGCTTGAAACTGTCCCGACTTGATCTTCCTCTGAGGTCATCAGATCTAAGCCTATCTTTAAGACTCACATTATACATCTATCACATTATTTTCATATCATTTCTCTCCATGCATTGCATGTCCTCAACCCTCACTGGCCAGGTTTCACTTCCATAGATCATCGCTGCGTACACATACCTTAGAAACTTTTCCCTTAGTCGACAGTGGTAACGCTCTGCTGGTTAGTAATGGCAGAAGTTTATTCAAGTTACTCCTAACTGCTGCTTTATAAAAAAATGTTTTTCTTTCATAATTTTTGTTGTAAATGTTCTTAACTTTTTTTTTTTCTAACTAGAAAACTACATTAAAGAACAGTTGAAAATACGAGAAAAATAAAAAAACAAAATTGGATACAATTTTTGAAGGAAATTTTTTCATGAATTGAAAAATACATCTTCAAGTTGCTCCAAGATGAGTAATTTTCTGGTTTCATCCCTCATTCGACATTTTTCAACATGAAACCAGCTCAGCCAGTAACCAGCTTCTTTCGATTAGAAACAAACCCCCCTCCCCTCCCCTCCATCTTGAAAGTGACAGACTACACAACTAAATTACGCTTTTAGACTTCCATGTCGAAAATTAAGAGAACCAAAACTTAGAACTGGGTACTAGTGTGGGGTCAATTACTCACTCCCAATTTACCTCCAACTACGGTGAATTTTTAAGTTACAAATTTTTGCACAGGATCTCTTGGGTGTATAATGTGCTTGTGCAATGTTAAAAAATTAAAAAATTTTTTATGGAAGTCACTCCAGACAAGGCATGAAGCCATTTGATGTAAAGAGCTAAAAAGACTGAAAGATGATTAACGCAAAAAAGACGTTAATGTTGAAAAGGTCCAGGCTATAGGTAGGAGGAAAACAGTCAGCAAAAAGAGTTTCACAAGTCTTCAGTTATTGGAAAGAAACAACTGGGATAGGAAGCTGTAGTGTAGCATAATGAGAACAGCAAATGTATGAAGACCACTAGACCAACAAGTCAAACGAGCTGGAACAAAGGAAGCAGGGAATAAATCAGACTATTCTGAAGAACACATGCTACAATAGTATTTATAGAAAAGACTGAGACTAGCAAAATTAGAGATACAGTTTAAGTACACTCAAATCCTCAAAAAAAAATCCAATCATCGCAATCAGAAATGTTTAGTCTTTTATAATTTATAAAATAAAAAATGTAATTTGTGTGTCAAAACATGTTTGGATAAATATTTATTTCTATGGCAGAGAGCCGATCGAGCATTTAATCAAAATTTTTTTAAAAATTAGCCATGATTGCAAATGTGTTAATTTTATTAATTTTAACTTTTAATTACCAGTTCCTGTTAAGGTCACAGATGCGGGAAAAAAACATAGGTGATAAATAATCACTTACTGGTGGTGGCGCAATCCCGTTGAGACACCAATTCCCATTAGATTACTGAAGTTAAGCAACGTTGAGCCTGGTCAGTACTAAAATGGGTGACCATTTGGGAACACCAGGTGCTGTATGTGCTCTCCGCTTACCTCGGCATTGTTTCCAGTCGTCCCGGACTTTCTTGCCACTGGAATCAAGAAGTGTCGATTCAGGAGAGGTGTGGTTGGGATTGCACCACCCTTGCTTCACAATTACACACACAACCACCCTGACAGGGGGTATCCATTGTCTCTCGAGACTGAACAGAGGCCATGACTGGTAGCCGAGATAGCTATCTTTCATTTTTATTAACAGACAGGCATCAGTTCGATACCTAGTCACAGCAGTTTCGCTTTTTTTTCTCCACAATTCAAAAGATTGGTGTATGTTAATTAAAAAAACAATTAGACTAATTTGTTTATTTAGAGAACAAAAAGCTGTAATTTTTCAGTAATTAAACAACCAAATTATTTACTGGTTTATTTTTAGAACTAAAAAAAAAAAAAAAAAAAAAAAAAAAAGTAGATCTAATTTACGAATTTGTAAAATTAAGATTTATAAAGTAAAATTATTTATTTTCAGTTATTTTGCTAGTTATTTTTTTTGACAATTAAAAAAAAAAAAAATTATATATTTGTTTTGTTAACCAAATAGACTTTATTTAGAAAGAATGAAAAGTTATTTTTTTTTTTTAACATTAGGATCAGGTTTAAGCATTAGGTAGGAGAGTAGAAAGTGACTAACTTGGATTTACTTTCGGCGGTTTCATAACTCACACTTCCCTTATTTTGTCCTTTAGTCCTCATATTCAATGAACGATGTTTCTGACAAAGAGGGAAGAATTGCTGTTTTCTGGGTCGGAATTTATCCATCTAAGTTTTGACCTTGAAATATTTTTTTTTTTTTATATTGATTAAAGATTTTTTTCATTTAACAATTGGTTAAAAATTAAAGCTTTTATTGTTATTAGATCTTTATACTTATTCAATTATTTATTATTTGCTTCATTCAATCTGATTAAATCAACGTTTATTTCCCCTAAGGATTTTTTTCATTATATATACATATATATATCTCCCTCCTACAGCGGTAACGTGTGACACAAGGTCGGAAAGTGAGATTGAAAAGCCAGCGCCCTAGAGGAAGAGTGGTCTACAAAAAATGCATGGGCAGCCCCGTTGGCATTCCCTATAGGGACGCCTCAGGCGTTTAGCAACAAACTAACCCCTTCTCAAAGAGGTGAGAAGGCAAAGCCTGGGAGGGTGGACCTACTAGAACTGCACAGGACAAACCCATAAACCGGCAGAAATCAAACCCCGAAGGCCAAGATGGTACCAGTCTAAGGGGTATAGCATACATCGGAACAGATACTACACTTTGATCGCAGGCCAAAAAGACAGAAAAAAATTTTTTCCTATATATTTGAACTGCACAAAATACATGCTAAAATACTCCTTTGTTTTGGGATTGAGTTAGGTTTAAAGAAAAAAAAAAAAAAAAAAAAAAAAAATTTGTAATTGTTATAATTAGCCGTAATTTGTAATTTACACAAAGTCATGCATCTCTTACTAAATGTCTGCCTATTACTCTCACCCTCTCTCATTCTATGTTGTTTGCCCCCCCCCCTTTGCTCTTATTTCATAGGTTTATCACTCCCTTTTCCCACTCTTTATCTCCCTGTTTATTAACTAAGGTAATAAAACTAACTATAAGCCAGAATATTGGAACAGTCCATTATAAAAAATAGGGAATATAACCACAGGTGTTAATTCTATTAAACTCATAGCTGGAGAGTAAAAGGAAGATTAAGAGAGGGAGATATAGCAAACTGAAAGACTAGTTTGGGATTTGTCTTTTTTTTTTATAATTTTAACTGGCTTTGCAAACTCACTTTTTCCTGATTCAAACAATATGACCCAAACTCAATGAGTGCCCCAATGGGTCACATGTTTTCTAGTAACTTCATTAACAAAGGTACTATTGCCATACCATCCGAGGTTCGCCTTGACATCATTCTGGCAACCTAGGGGTTGACCATAACTCTCGGCCCCTCCTGTGTCATAATTAGGTATTGTCCACCTCGGTACTAAAAGGTGTATACTCCAAGGTATTACTTCCTCTTTAGAGAGTGGGTGGGGGTATTGATTGTCTGAGGCGCCCCTACCGGGGAATGCAGACAAGAGTGTTCTCTAGCTATTTTTACACTCAACGGTCTTGTGCCACACCTTCTTGCTGTGGGAAGCGAGTAAATCCAGACCGGTTAAGCAATCGTTGTATGGTTGGAGCCGAGAGTCATTTTTCTTGGAACTCGCAGAAGATCCGCTTCCTTCCTTTTTAGGACTGGAATTTAATTAGAAAACATTTTTTGGGGTTGAATAAAAAAAAAATAAAGATAAAAAAAAAAAAAATTAAAAAAAATTTTTTTTTAAATTAAAATAAAAAAATATAAAAAAAAAAAAAAAGAAAAATATTTTTTTAAAAATTAAAATAAAAAATTTTTAAAAATAAAACTTTGAAGTGGAAAAATCTTAAGATTCTTTTCATTTCTAAAACGGATTTAAATTTTAATAATTCTTATAAAGAATACCCGTCCCGAAACGGGTAAAATTAATTCCCCACACAGAACAGTTATGCACCAGTTTTATGTCCCCTTACGGACATTAAAAAAAAATCAAGATATAATGATACTAAACCTTATTTCTAGAATCCTCATTCTAATCAAAATCCATTATATGATTTTGATTCTAAAAAATTTAAGCCTTAAGCTTAAGGAGTCTTAGGAAGAAAATGAAATTCAGGGAATCTTGCTTAATTGGTACCTAATGACTATGGATCAAAATCGAACTTTTGATATATTTGAGGTTGTGCCCATAAAAACCCTTTAAAATACTTCAAAGCTGAAATTTGGGGAATATTTATTGATGTTTAATACCTATTGTTAATGTCACAAAAATCGGAGGAATCTGAATTTTCACAAAGGGCTTCCACCCTCTTTATTCCCTTTTGATAAAACTAAATTAAAACTAAATATTGCCCACATTACAACCCATTACGTCTAGCAGCTGTGTTTCAAAATTAATGATTGGTTGATTAGTTTAGGAATGAATCCTGTGCATGTTACATGAATAAAAAATACCCGTCCCGAGCCACATCTGATAGTTTGTCTTCACACAAACACAAACTTTTACCCTTCCATAAATGTAAGGAGATCCGGCACCAAAATATTTCAACGCAAACAAATTAGTTTTAATCTTAGAAAAGTTTTCATTGAAATTTGTTTACATTTTGGGAGATTACAATTCTATAGGATTTGCCTCTAGTTTAAATTCCATTAAAGTTAGAGACAAAAAAGTTCAGTCCAAATACTCATTGTAAAATATATATCACACACACCCACCCACAAAAATATGGGTTCAATTTCAATGTATTGCAGGGTTAGTTAATAAAATTGAAATATAAGCCATTAGCAATACAAGATTAATTTATTATATATATGTGTGTGATGAGAATAAAAATTGGATAGAATGCCATATTTATTAAATCATCAATTGTTCAAACAAGAGTTATATAAGAATTATTTTATATCATCAATGTTTGAACAATTGATGATTTAATAAATATGGCATTCTATCCAATTTTTATTCTATCAAGTCAGACTTGTAAGACTGCCAGAAGTCGGATTTTTGAAAAATCGACAGTCTGAATATTGGAAGACTGTTTTTAGATAAGGAGTCTGAGTCAGATGTTTTGGAATTCTAGGGGTCAGATGTTTTGAAATTCTAGGGGTCAGAGTTCGACCTTATACCTTCCGACTCCGCAACCCTGTGGCTGACAGAAGAACAATCTACACCATTGGATTAAATAGAGTTCAGTTCAAAAAGATGCACTTGAAGAAGGTTGGAGGTTACATCGGCCGAAACGTTTTGAAGATAACAACCAAGACGAGAATAGTAGTCTGAATAATCAAAATGATCAATCCTCATCTCAAAAATTCTAAATCATAACATAAGAGTCATAACATAAGAGTCATAACATAAGAGTCATAACATAAGAGTCATAACATAAGAGTCATAACATAAGAGTCATAACATAAGAGTCATAACATAAGAGTCATAACATAAGAGTCATAACATAAGAGTCATAACATAAGAGTCATAACATAAGAGTCATAACATAAGAGTCATAACATAAGAGTCATAACATAAGAGTCATAACATAAGAGTCATAACATAAGAGTCATAACATAAGAGTCATAACATAAGAGTCATAACATAAGAGTCATAACATAAGAGTCATAACATAAGAGTCATAACATAAGAGTCATAACATAAGAGTCATAACATAAGAGTCATAACATAAGAGTCATAACATAAGAGTCATAACATAAGAGTCATAACATAAGAGTCATAACATAAGAGTCATAACATAAGAGTCATAACATAAGAGTCATAACATAAGAGTCATAACATAAGAGTCATAACATAAGAGTCATAACATAAGAGTCATAACATAAGAGTCATAACATAAGAGTCATAACATAAGAGTCATAACATAAGAGTCATAACATAAGAGTCATAACATAAGAGTCATAACATAAGAGTCATAACATAAGAGTCATAACATAAGAGTCATAACATAAGAGTCATAACATAAGAGTCATAACATAAGAGTCATAACATAAGAGTCATAACATAAGAGTCATAACATAAGAGTCATAACATAAGAGTCATAACATAAGAGTCATAACATAAGAGTCATAACATAAGAGTCATAACATAAGAGTTATTCTCTATTTCAAAATTTCTAAAGATTGTGAGGAAAAAAATTCCTAGTACTCGTAATGGAAAAAATACATAGAAGACATTGCCAAGGCTGCTGCAAATAAAGTGGGCTCCCTCTACCGAGCTAGAAAACTTCTCACACCTGACATTATCCTATATCTCTACAAAGCCACTATCTGCCCATGCATGGAGTATTGTCGTCACATCTGAGCTGGTGCATCATCCACTAGTCTCTCACTCTCTCTCTTAGACAAGGTCCCAAAAAAGAGTCCCTAATCTAATAGGTCCCTCACTATCTACCAAGCTCCAGCCCCTGTCCCAGTACTTCAATGGAATGTGCTCCGATGAACTTGCTGTTCTGGTGCCCCCCCCCCCCTCGACGTAAATACATTTGACCAACCCGACAATCAGCTAAATCCCATCCATTCACTGTGGAAGTCCCCAGATGCCGGAGAGCCTTCTTCTTCAATAGCTTCTTTCCTAGAGCTGCCGGCCTTTTGAACTCCCTTCCTGCTCCCCGTTTCCCCTGATTGTACCGACATGTAGAAATTTAAAACTAATGTGAACAAGCATCTCGCTGCACGGCTCTCAATTTAAGATGTTAACCCGTGACGTAACGGATAAAAGTGCTTAGTAATAATCAGTTCTAAGTGACAGTCTTCTGGATGTTGAAGGTTCAATCCTCAGTACAAATACAATATAAATTAGTAATTTAAAATTACTTAGAATTTTACATGGTAATGACTGACAGAAAAAGAAACCCCCTGTAGAAATTCCGTTTGATAAGCATGCAGATGGTAGCAGAACTAATTCTTGCTGTGAGGTTTTTACAAGGTGGAACCATAGATTGCTCAGATGAGTACTTTCCATGGAAATAATGATAGAGCAGAGAAAGACTAGCAACGTCTCTTCTGTGAGGAAGGGGGTGTAGAGAATAGAAGATATCCTGATGCAGATACTACACTTTGATTCCAACCAAAAGGCCGAAGAGAAGGAGTTTATTATTTTTTTTGGGGGGGGGGGGGGGGGTCGGGCGGTTAGAGATCAGACCCGTAAAACGCTTGATCAAAAACAAACGATATGGTCTAGAGATTCACTACTATATAATAGACGTGTAAGAAATATGTGTCCGTGCGTGCGTGTCTGCCTAGGCATCAGATTTCAACGGTTGATCTCCTTGCTAAAGCAATGACATTTGTAATCAGCGGGTTGCTTGGAATGTTTTAGTCAGTTTGCATAAATTTTTGCGATTTGTTTTTTTTTGGAAGGGGGGGGGGTGACACACATCTCCCCTATACTGTCCAGATATAATCTTCCTCCGAGGTCATCAGATCTAAGTATCTTTTTTAAGACTCGCATTACATATCAATTGTACCATTCTCATCAGATACAAAAAAAAATCGCAATAAAATGTCTGCATAGACAGTTGATAATTTTCATTATACTGAGCTTAAAATGTGGATAATGTGCCAAAATAGTTTAGGAGTGTTTAAAAACGGATCCAGCTGCAGGAGTTTCCATCACACGAATGAGAGATATATACACGAATCACACGACTGAGATACGTCCGAAACAAATGGAACTGTTCAGAAAGTCAGAATGAAAACGAGACATCGACGCAACCACAAAACAGAAAATTTCTGGAAAGACTTCACAAAAAATGCTCATTTTCTATCTACGATATAAAAAAAAAATTTTTTTTAAATGCATAAATAGAACTATGTAATGAAACAAAAACAGGCTTGAATTAGAAAACAAATAGTTAATTAATGAGATGTTCTTTTGCAAAGCAACATGCAAATTAGATAGCTGGAGTCCACAAAAAAAAAAAAAAAAAAAAAGAGTGACTAAAAACTATCGCAGGAGTCACGTAGAAAGGGATCTGTTTGAAACTCTTTCCTAAACTGTCTTCGACCTGGAACTACATTCGACAACTTCTAGTAACGCTTTCCGATAAATTTGAAACAGAAGACTTTATTGTGAAGGTTGCACGCAGGGGAAAACGGTTGGAGCCTTCTATCCTACCACTCCAGAAATTATCCGACTCCTGATGAAGAGTCATATGTCCTGACGGAGTCCTGCTGCCACATCTGAATAGGTGGCGCTCAGAGTACTCTTTCTCTGGGTGGGGGTGGGGGTGGAATCAGGATATCTTCTATTCTCTACATCCCCTTCCTCACAGAAGAGACGTTGCTAGTCTTTCTCTGCTCTATCATTATTTCCATGGAAAGTACTCATCTGAGCAATCTATGGTTCCACCTTGTAAAAACCTCACAGCAAGAATTAGTTCTGCTACCATCTGCATGCTAATCAAACGGAATTTCTATGGATAGAGTAAAAAAAAAAAAAATTTAAAAAAACTTCCTATATGTGGATAAGATTGCTTCCCTGTCGACTACAACATGGTCATCTTCAAATGCAATGTAAATAAATACTCGTCATAAACCATCCTCAGAAGTCATCAAATTTTGTTCATTCAATTCATTTTCAATCCTCTCATAATATTAATCATCTCATAATATTAATCATCTCATAATATTCAATCCTCTCATAATATTCAATCCTCTCATAATATTCAATCCTCTCATAATATTCAATCCTCTCATAATATTCAATCCTCTCATAATATTAATCATCATTCAACCGTCATTAACCCTTCATCCTCGAGTGACTCGGTAAAAAAGGGAGAGGGATATCAGCTATTAAAGTGTGTACATCAAGTTATCCTGTCAGATTTTCAAAGTCAGACCCAAATAGCATTCAAACCGACAAATCAAGCTTTACTTCTATCAAATTTTCATATGTTATTGTTGTACCATGTTATTGGCAATAAAATAACATACTTAGCTACAATTTATTTAAACATTACTTAGTCCAGCAAAGATGAAAGCTAATATGAAACATTTTTCAATAATCACCTAAAAATAAAAATCAGCAAGCAGGAGAATTCATTTTAAATTGAATATAATAGTTGTCTATCTTAAGTTTAAAAATGTGAAAACGAATAAAAATTAATTTTACTGCACATCGAACTATCTTGGATAGGTACACTATGATATAGATATATAGATGTAAGGGGCTACTGAGAATTCAAGTTAAAGTTTGAGAGGGGAGGGGGTCATCCTAAATTGGAAGCTGTGCAGTGAGATAAAGTGGGTGCAGATAGGCTCACACAACCAGACCATTAGTCGAGACTTGATTCATGGGGGGTTGTGACCTCGTGAAAGACCACCGGAGATAACTGTAGGGTCCCTTCCCGTGTGCGACATGGCATGTACAGTTACCCACGATATTATACAACTGTTGGTGGAGCAGCCGCTCTTAGTACTACCTAAGAGTTAGGGATCCTGCACTACCAGTCAGAAATAGCAGCAAGACAAGCTGTCTAACCTGTACCCTCAACCTATCGGAACAAGAGCGATCCAGACTAGTCATGTTAGACATAGTGACAAAAATTTTTCCCAAGTTGCCCAGAGAAAAAGAGGGACAGCATTCCTTGTCCTAGTCAGGAAACAAGGCCAAACCCTGGGTGTTTTTGAGGTGTCCCTGCACTAGTGCCTCTGCGCCTGAGTGCAAAGGCCGGGCGACAGGCAGAGCCCATCTACTCCTTAAGCAATTTTAGGTTTGCAAATCGGAAATATTTTGTTCGAGACTGCAACGTACAATGATATAACATCTTCAGAACTATAGAAGCAGTTAGTGTTTTTTCCTTTTCCTCGTCGCATGATGTCACAAGAATCTTTATAAGTTTGAAGAACGTTGTCATAATTCTTGACCTTTTGGAACTGATGATTGACCTGCTCGAGCCAAGTTGATCAAGAAATGACCAGTCGTTCCCTTTTCGCCCTCGTACGACATTTTTGTATTCTTACGTAAATAAACATTACATTGAATCACTCATTGCCGAGACAGATGTGCAAGATATATTTCACCAATATTGGACACATTGATATACAAATGGATATGTTGAAGAGAATTATCAAAAGTCAAAATATTTCGAAATTACAAGAGGTTTTCATAAATATTTAATAATATATACATATATCAAATACTGACTCAACAATAACCTCTAATTTGTGGTTGCCATCCACAATCCGATTTTGACGATGTCACTTTGGCTCAACGTCGTTTAACTTTAACGAGCTCATGAGAATCCTGATTATGCCATAATATTAAATGAAACTATTAAAAAGCAGCACATTAAAATAAAAATTTTTTAAATTAATTTGATAAATTGCTACAAATTTGTGTTTCGGAACTTTTGAGATGAGGATTGATTATTTGTATTATTCAGACTACTATTCTCATCTTCACTGTTATATTCATGTTTCGGCTGATTCAAAAAAATTTTTTTGATGCCACTTGATGTAAGAAGCTAACAAGAACGAAAGACGACGATCGCAAAGACAGGAGATGCCTATTGGCCTTAGTCTTGAAAACAGCAGGAAGAGAGTTCCACAAGCCTGCAGTTCTTGGAAAGAAGCTATTGGAATAGGAATCTGTATTACAATGAGGTATCAAAGCAGCGAATTGATGAAGACCACTAGACCAACGAGTCAAACGAGCTGGAACAAAAGAAGCAGGGAATAGATCGCATAATTCTGAAGAACACATGCCATAATAGTATTTATAGAAAAGACTGAGACTAGCAACATCATGTCTGTGAGAGAGGGTGTAGAGAAGAAGAAAGGGTGGGACTAATCAAATTACAGGTACGTTTCTACACCTAATCAACAACCCTCAAATGGGATAGAAATTCATCAGCCCAAATATGACAACAGTACTCCATACATGGTCTGATTGTAGATTTGTAGAGATAGAGAATAGCCTACTGTGTGAGAAAGTGTTTGGAGCGATAGAGAGAACCGACTTTACGAGAAGCAGAAAGAGCAATGGATCTAATGTATGAACTCCAAGAAAAATTTGAGGAGAGAGAAAGAACTCTTCAGGTCCGTCTTGTCTAACTCTGGAATAGAATTCTAACGGTACTCTTTATTTAATACACTGAGCAAGCTTGTTTGCAAGGACCCGTGACAACGGATAAAAGTGCTAAGTAATAATAAGTTTTAAGTGAGAGTCTTCTGGAGGTTAACGGTTCAATCCTCGGTACGGGTGATACTAAGAATGCAATTATGAATTACTTAAGACTTCTACCCGGTCATGGCTGACGGAACAAGAGCTAGCTACCCACGTGTATTAAATAAAGGGTTTCATTCGGAATTCCCTACCGATTCCAGAGTTTGAAAAGGCGCACCTGAGGAAGGTCGAAGATTACATCGGCCAAAATAGCGTGGAAATAATATTCAAGATTAGAACAGTCGTCTGAATAATCCAAATGCTATGATTTGATACTAAAGTATACAGGAAACAAAATCTGACCCAAACTAGAGAAATCCAGTTTAGATTATTTTGGTAATTTTCCAAGAAAAAAAAAAAAAAAAAAAAAAAAAAAAAAAAATAGACAAAAATTTAAATATATTACAATTGAAAAAAAAAAATGTCCAACCCCAATAACATTTCACGAATCTAACAAATAATGGTTAACTAATAAAATGTCCTTTTTCAAAAGCAATATGCAAGTATCAGGATGTTTCATCGGATGTCCTGCTGGCTTGACAGGCCAAGAGCAGCCTCGATGCGTTTCCACATAATTAAATGCTAACAGGTGTTTGGCGTTCATGAAGATATAAGTAATGTCTTTATATATTGTCTATAAAAATATTTCTAGAAAAGATAAAAAAGTCAAATATGACAACTATCACCTAGACATGGTGTCTCGATAAAAGGGGTCATCCTAAATCGGGAGCTGTACAGTGAGATGCTTTTCCACATTAATTTTTAATTTCTGCATGTCGGTAGAGTCAGGGAAACAGGGTAGGAGTTCCAAGGGCCGGCAGCTCGAAGAAAGAAGCTATTGGAGTAGAAGGCTCGGCTCTCCGGCATCTGGGGACCTCCACCGTGAATGGATCGGATTTAGCTGATTGTCGGGTTGGTCGAGTGGATTTACGTCTAGGGGCCACCAGAGCAGCAAGTTCATCTTAAGTTAAAGGTGATTATATTATTACAATGAAAGAAAAAGGTCGACTGTAGATTTGAGACTTAAATTAATTAAAATGGCATTTAAATTCGACTAGACTTTAAAAATTTTTTATTTTTTTTATTTTTTATTTTTTTTTTAAAGATCTGTACATTGTAATAATAGAATCACCTTTAACTCAAGTTTTTTTTAATGTTAACGAGTTAAACAATAACTAGAAAGAATTGTTTTTCACTCTCGTTGACTTTAATAGAAATTAAAACGAAAAATTATCTTAAAAATTAGTTATAATTAATAATTAATGTACATGAAGACAGAAAAAGGTAGACCGTGGATTTGAGACTATTTTTTCGATTGTGTAGATTTTAGCGTCTCAAATTCACCTTTCAATTTGGTGCTGCGTTAATACCAGAGCTATGACCTAGAAAACAGCAATTCTTCCCTCTTTGTCAAAAAGATCACTCATGGAATGTGAGGATTAAAAGACAAAATAGGAGGGAAACTAAAAGGCACGAGACTTGACAGTAAACCCATGGACCACTTTCTACTCTCCATCGGATGGCTTCTGGCTCCCATAGAGATCATCGACAGGTCTCGTTTTTCGGTGTTGGTGGATGGACACTCAGTAACACTAATTAAAAGAAAAAAAAAAGTCACCTGGTGGGGGTGCCAGTTTAGTTTCAAACTTCCCGACAATGGAACAGATAATACTAATTCACATGATAGTAATAGCAGAGATGTTCTAAATAGCAAAATATAGTGTCACCAAGTACAAGTATCCTAAACACTTACCGAGGCCAAAAACCACTCGAGGATAAGAGTTGAGGATAAGAGTTAATGATAAATATTATGAGAGGATTGAAAATATATATATCACCCATTCAAAACAGCAGCTGACTCAGTAGACAGCAATTCTTCCCCCTTTGTCAGAAACACTGTTCATGGAATATGAGGACTAAAGAACAAAATTAGGGGCATATTTTTTTTTTTTAAAAACGGAAATAAATGTTAATCCAGAATTGATTATGCAGGGGTGGCATGACCCGTTGAGGTTAGCACAGGAATGTGGGGGGGGGGGAGGGGGAGGGGGGAGGGTGATCCCATTAGGCGGGAGCCTGCAAATGAATAGCTGAGCCAACCCATGCGATGTGGGTCGGATGGGCAGTAACAGGATCAATCTAAATTGCAAAAATATAGTTCCTTTTACTTGATTGCGTTACCATTAATTGTACCAAAGGTCTGTCAAGAAGGATCACAAGAGGATCCCCCCCACCCCCAAGAACTGAACTTGGAGTTTCAAATTCCGGATTAATTGAAGACGTGTTGAAAATTGACCAAGGAAAAGTTAAAAACCTTTCGTTAGAATGACGACGACCTCATTTTTATTTTCTGACCAGGCAGCATGTGTCATGGAAGCTTTTAAGTTATCAACCATATTAACTTGATAAACACCTTCAGATGTTTGTTTATTACGGACTAGCAGGACCCGTTGAACATTCCGCGCTGCTTTTTATGTCAATCTGTATAATTTACTGTTAATAATATTCCTTTAGAATTAACCTCTCTCAGGATCATTACTATTAAGAAAAAAAGACTTCCCTTCCGTAAAAATAATTGTCATATAAATATTCGGCACTTGTGCTGTTTAGTAAACAGCGGCAGATAATCCACAGGAAGTAACGACCAATAGATTAAAACATTTTAATAAATTTATTTATTTAATAAAATATCGTTTCTGAAAGTTTTTTCAGAAAATAAATTTATTGCAATAAAATAAAGTTTATTTTCAATAAAGTAACATTTTGGCCAAAACATTGTTAAAAAAAAAAAATCCACTTAATTTCAGAAACTTTATTAAAATGTTTTAATCTATTCCTCGTTACTTCCAGTGGATTATCTGCCCCTGTTTACTAAACTGCACAAGTGTCTATTCTTTAAAAAAATAAAACGAATATGTCTTTCTTTGTCTTACTCGTGTAAATGTCTGAAAAAAATAAAGACATTTTTTTTAAAAAATGGAAATCGCTCCAGACAAGGCATGACACCACTTGATGTAAGGAGCTAAAATAGATAAATAAACTAGCCAACGATAAATGTTAGATGGATAGATTCCGACCCAGAAAACAGCAATTCTTCCTCCTTTGTCAGAAACATCGCTCATGGAATGTGAGGACTAAAGGACGAAATAAGGAAAGCAAGAGTTACGAGGCTGCCAAAAACAAAACCAATGTCCACTTTCTACTCTATTAAAAAGGGGAGATGCCCAAAGAGGGATACAAACATTTTGTGACCCTTCGAAATTTGAAAGGAATTTGGAGGCATTTAAAACTGTTGAATAGAAAAGCATCTCTAAACTGGATTTTAACTTCTTAGCAAAATCCTCATGTACTAAAAGGAAGCTATTCACGTCTAATAATTTTAGAGAGATTAAAACGACATTAGCAAAATTAGTCAATGTTTTATAAGAATTTGATAAGTTTATGACCAAACGATAAACTCTTGATTTTTAAAAAAAATTTAACTCAAAATCCTATTTAAAAAAAAAAAAAAAAAAAAAAAAAAAAAAAACGAAATTAAAAATACTCCCGGGCAACGCCGGGTAGAATCAGTTACTTCTATTATATAGACAGCATTTAATCATTTGAAAAAGATAAGGCACTTAAAAAAAAAAAAGTTAGGTTTAAACCATTTACATTTTTATCAAAGTTTAAATTTTTTCTGACCTCTTAATGAGGTCAACTTGATTTGACATTGACTTGCCATGTGTTGACCTATTTTTTTCCGGTGCTTCTTGACCTAACACTCCCCAGTAAATACGCTAACTAAAATTCTAATTTTAGGAAATACATACTTGCCATCATGATTAAAAATCCGTAACCAATCTTTACGAAAAACAATCCAGTAGTTTGTTTTTGTTCATTTTATTTAAGATTTTTAATTATTTCATAAATTGTTGAATTTGAAATCCCAAGAAGCACCGAAAGAGTTAATTATTAGCGACAAAAAAAAGTACCTTTGCGATTACTGTCCCTGATCGCCCGTCATAAACAAGATGGCAGCTATCGACTGAATTGATGAAAATGGCGCTGGTACAGAGAAGCGTGCGTATTTAATTATCAATACTACAAAAAAAAGAAAATATTATATACTTCCGCAGCAGATTTAAATAAATATCCTCACAACAAAGAGGAGGAAAAATTATAGAGTAGAACTTTAATTAAAAGCAAAATCCATTTTTCAGGAACAGTCAATCGACATGGTCAAAGGTGGTCATCTTGTCAATTATGTCTCCCGTTAGTTTAAGATGGCCACCTTTGAACATGTCGATTGACTGTTCCTGAAAAATGGATTTTGCTTATAATCACAGTTCTACTCGATGATTTTTCCTAATTTTTGGTGAGGATACTCATTTAAATCTGCTGCAAAAGTATATAATGTTTTTTTTTGTGATATTGATAATTTAATACGGACGCTTCTCTGTACAAGCACCAACATTTGAATATCTTAAATAAAACAAAAACTATTGGATTGCTTTCCGTAAAATTTGGTTATCGGGTTTTAATCATGACCAGTATGTATCTTACATAAATAGAGATTTTGTCTGTCCGTCAGTTTAAAAAAAAATTTTTTTTTTAAATCAAACGTAATGATTACAACAAATTCCGCAATGCATTTAATTTAAAATTAAATGCATTGCGGAATTTGTCCAATCTCAAAATATCAGATCTTAACTAATTTTTAAAATGGAGAATATTGCATTAATAGTAAATACCAAATTCCCCAACAAATAAATCGAATGCCATGATCGGAAATCGAAACCGAAACCATGAGATCTTCAGTCAGACGTTCTACCAACTGACCTATTTGGACTTCTTTTATACAACCTACAGAATAACCATAACAAACTGATTATAGCTTTGGCGTGACATCATATATTTATGATTTACGTCATGTTTCAAAACATGAATCCAAACAAAAGCGATAATAAAAATATAAATGAATTAGTAAACCTTATGAATAGCGTTGAAAATTATTTTAATAATCCAAAACAATTTATTTGCTTTAATTACGTATTGTATGTAGTCTTTTCACAATTATGTAATCCTTCCAGACTAGTAAAAATATGCGGCCAGAGGGAGCATAATACATTTGCTAGTTTCGTAAAATTAGAATTTTATTTTGCGTATTTATCGAGGAGTGTTATGTTATGTACCCTTTTCCCGCTTTTGTGCGAAATCGAACCCCTTCCTTGTTCGGATACTTTATGCATTATCAAAATTTGCATCTTTGAAAGGGACATTAAATTTAAAAAAAAAAAAAAAAAAAAAAAAAAAAAAAAATTAAATTGATAGTTTTCCTATCATTTTATTAAATTAGTCGTCATTTTCTAACTTTAATAGTTTAGTTGTGAATGTGATTGTCACAATGAGGAAATCTACTTCTGCGACCTTTTCAATTATTTTAAGTGGTTTTGTTGTTTTACACTAATGGGTCACTGCTTATCAAGTCCTGAGGGCCACTCAAGGATAATGGGTAAAGAGATTGTCAGATGAGAGGATTGCAAACAATGAGGGATATTGGCAGAAATTTACTTGCTTATCCAAGAGGACGGCTCAATAAGTATTTGTTTACATTAGACTTGAAGACGACCATGTTGCAGTCGGTCGGGAAGCAGCCTCGTGGCATTTTGTTCCACAGATGGAATGTTCTAGGAAAGAAACCTTGTTCATGGAAATTACATTTGTTTTTTGGTACAGAATGAAATCGCCCCATGGATAATTATCACAGCTAGCGTCCTTGACGTCACTTTTTGTTTCGAGAGAAAATGAATACCCCCTGTAAGGGGGTCTGCACTGGGAATCTAATGAAGTAAAAGTCAAACTATTTTTTAATGCGGTGAACTGTCCTTGCTGGTGGATTTGGTCGCACGCTGACAAATCAGCTTGCAGGGCGTATTTATTTCAGCTGTCTCCTGAGGAACTACTTTGAACTCTTTTGGGAATAGTATGAGTCAGCAGAGTGAATACGACAAGCAACCAAGCTCAGCTATCTTCACTTGAAGATATGCTGCTCGTAGACGTTTGGCAGCCTAAAGAACTTTTCATTTTAGTTTCCTCACTTGAACACTGTTCTAACCCTTTTCTTTGTCGGCTTTCAGCCTAAGCAGGGTGTGATGTAGCAGTCATAAGGAACTATTTCTCAATGTGGTAACTGTCTTTGCTGACTGATTCGGTTGTACACTGACCGGTCATCTTGAAGAGCGTATTTATTCCAGCTGTCCCCTAAGGAACTACTTTGAACCTTTTTGGGAATAGCAAGAGTCAGCCGAGCGATTACGACAAGCAACCAAGAAGGACACAATCTTCTCCCTCTCTGCCTGAATCACCTGGATTCCCGAGCCCTGCTATCTTCACTCTAAGATAACTGCTCGTAGATTTTCGGCAGTCAAAGAACTTTCCATTTTCTTTTCTTCACTTGGACACTGTCTTAACCTTTGCAGACCTATACCCAACGGTGTAGATTAAATAAACCCCTTTTGTTGTGGTGTTAAAAGAGAGTTTGTTTTCCTTCAATATTAGTTGTTCTTATTGCTCACCAGTAAGAACAGCTGCTAAAGGTTTCACATTTTCCTTCTCGCTAGACCAAGGTCTGAGAGTGCCGATATAACATAAAACTTCTAAAAATAGTCAACAATATTCAAATCGACGTGTACTTGTGAAAACAGAACTTTTTTTTTCCAAGTAGTCAACTGTAAAACAATGACAAAATTCGTTCATTCTTCGACAAGACATGTTGGTAATCATGTCGTTTCCCGACCCATGTAATTTTATCGGAAAGACGATATGCACTAACTTAAAACTTGTCTTTTTTTAAAAGATTATGACATGCTGAACGTATTGACGTAAATAATTTAATAAAAAAAAAAGAAAAAAAATTATAATTTCATTAAAAACAATGGGGGAGTGGAGCTCCCCCCTACCCCCAAAAAACACGAACAAAATTAGGGGAAGGTAAAACCCTTCTAAAAAATTGACCGCCCACTGTTTACCGGTTTGTTTAGAACCGAAAAAAAGCATGTCGATCTCTAAGTGGGAGTGAGACTTGAGTGGAAGCAAATCAAATAGGTGAGGAGTTTAGAAGTTGATAGTGTCCTTGATCCTAACCACAGGCCGCATAAATCAAAATAAATATCACGTTATTATTGATGGCATTATTTTTGTTGTGGTGGGGATAAGTTTTTTCTTTTTCTTAATTCAAGCTAGAAATCACTAATTTCGGCACGTTACACATGTCGACATTTTTGTTTGCTACATCGTGACCCTCCGAAATTCTGCAGCCATTTTGAATTTGATTAGCAAAGATTTATGGCTCGAATTAAAGTCTTAAAAAGGCCAAAATGAATGTCATTTTTTTCTGTGGTGTTCTTCTCTTGAAGAAGAGGTGGGAGATTCCATACGCGCCCCTATTCTATGAAAGAACCAAATCGTCTGCATCCAACGCTTTTAAAAACTATATTTGATGGCCGAAGCTACACAACTCATGTAAAACAATTCACTTTTTCTTTTTTTAATTTGACATTCTGACATAATACGGATCGAGTAGTCAAGTGTCGGTGAAACCAACTCTTCAACCACCAAACAAACTCCTGACCCAGAGGTCAAAGTAATTGACATTTGTATTTAGCTTTAAGTTAAGAAACAGGTCTAACTATAGTGTGCTACGAGGTTTATCACATTACACGTGATCGGCAAAATAATATATAGAAAGAATTGAATGTGATTATAACTATTTCATGTATTCACATGAAATTTTGTCAGGAGATATATTTTTTTTATATATCAATTTTCAGTATTTACTTCAACAGTGCTCGATACGTAAGTAGAGCTAGGTAGTAAACCATGAAAATATATTTATGGCAATTAAGCTACACAGAGGCTCCCGCGTTTCATCCCTGGGGGAAATTTTCAGGCTAAAATGCAAAACTAACTCCATTCATTTTAGCCTGAAGATCCCCCCTCCCCCCCCCCGAATGAAACACAGGAGCATCTGTGTAGCTTAATTGCCATAAATATATTTTCATAACATATATATATATATATTAGTAACATGGAAAGCCAAAAATGTTTGTATTCATTTCGTCTTTATTTCAAGACTTCCTCAGGATGATGGAAGAAAACAAGTACAAAATGTTTGAAATAAAAGCCCTTTAGGCCTACTACTGCCACCATCTGTTTCAAACATTTTGTAGTTTGTATTATTTTCTTCTGACAATCATCCTGAGGAAGTCTTGAAATAAAGACGAAATGAATAAACATTTTTGGCTTTCCATGTTACTATCTCTATATATATATATATATACACACACATATATATATATACATATAGTTTTGAAAACATATTTATGGCTATTAAGCTACACAGAGACTTCCAAGATGAAACGCGGAAGTTTCTCAACCATTAAAACTATATTTAAAAAAACCAACAAAAAAAAAACCTTACGTCCCAAGTCGTTCAGTGGAAAATCACTCGTGTAAGTCAATTTAACTTTTACAGTTATTATATTAGTTTGCTTCTAACATTATTTAAGGGGTCATCAGTGTATATATATATATATAGTAAAGTAAGTTCAGATAAACAAAAGTATAACATTATATTTTAAACAATTATAATGGCGCGCAGTCGTTTCCAAGACAATTTGGAAATTAAAAAAAAATTTTTTTTATTAAACTTTAGATGACTCCAAAAGGTTTCTTCATGGTGGCCGTCTACTCGTGTTCGCGTATGACCACTTTTTTACGTTTCAACGTGATACTATTAGTAGTAAAAGCTCCCGGCGAGAAGCGCGGATATGGCTTTTTAGGCCTGCTAGACTTTTACAGATCATACCACATACCATGCAGGTGTTGTGATGATCTGATAGGGATGGCATAATTAAAGCCACCCCCCTGCGTGCATTTGATTCACCAAGCCAACACGTGACATGGTTACCAAATTGCAAGTTTAGCATGTAGGCTGTAGGTGACCACACCCCCGCAGGTCTCAAGAGGTTCATGATGCAGCAAGCTGCACTCGAGGTTTATGATGCAGCAAGCTGCACTCGAGGTTTGTGATGCAGCAAGCTGCACTCGAGGTTTGTGATGCAGCAAGCTGCACTCGAGGTTTGTGATGCAGCAAGCTGCACTCGAGGTTTGTGATGCAGCAAGCTGCACTCGAGGTTTGTGATGCAGCAAGCTGCACTCGAGGTTTATGATGCAGCAAGCTGCACTCGAGGTTTATGATGCAGCAAGCTGCACTCGAGGTTTATGATGCAGCAAGCTGCACTCGAGGTTTATGATGCAGCAAGCTGCACTCATAGTTTATGATGCAGCAAGCTGCACTCATAGTTTATGATGCAGCAAGCTGCACTCATAGTTTATGATGCAGCAAGCTGCACTCATAGTTTATGATGCAGCAAGCTGCACTCATAGTTTATGATGCAGCAAGCTGCACTCATAGTTTATGATGCAGCAAGCTGCACTCATAGTTGGTATCTACATAAAGATCACATACGCAAAAAAGTACCAGCACAGCATTATAGTGGCCAACGCTTAAGAGACTAGACGACCACTCTCTGAGTATCGGTAACTATGAACCCGATGACAGACAAAAAGTCCGATGCCAAGTAGTCACTCCAACCGCAGGTC
Organism: Sepiola atlantica; assembly: GCA_963556195.1. NCBI lineage: Eukaryota > Metazoa > Mollusca > Cephalopoda > Sepiida > Sepiolidae > Sepiola > Sepiola atlantica. The sequence continues at coordinate 9,118,913 of OY744540.1, read as the reverse complement.
TAATAATCAGAGTATATGTTTGTGAGTTTATATAAAAATATATATTTAGGTATATATTTCTTATAATATCATCCAAAATTATTTAAAATTGCAAGCTCAATGAAGTTATGCTTCAGAGCATATATACTTTTTAGTTGCATTCCAATGACCAAAGAAAAATCAGTCCACAACCATCATTTTTATTTTATTTCTTAAATTCGGTGAATGCCTGTATTTTTTCCATTTTATCTTACGCGCGTTTCACAACTTGTAAAGAAAAAAAATTTCTTTACTGGTTGTGAACTGTGCATAAGACAAAATGGAAAAAATACAGGCATTCGCTGAAAAAAAAATAAAATAAATAAATGAATAAAAGTTATGGACTGATTTTTCTTTGGTCATTGGAATGCAACTAAAAAGAATATTTATATATATATATATAAAATAAAATAACACGAAATTACATAATCATCGATGCAATAATTTATTTCAACCTTGTGGTATTGTCAAGCCACAAGGTTGAAATAAATTATTGCATCGATGATCATGTAATCTCGTGTTATTTTATTTTATTCTTGCTCTGTTTATTACATTGAGCTCTCATATCCGGATTTCCTTCTGGAATTTATTTCATTATAACACACACACATATATATATATATATATATATATCATGTGTGTAGTGATATTTTCAAGCGGCGTTGTTCATCTGGTGACATTGTTGGTAGGGAGATTTCTTAGGTAAAAAATTTTTCAGATATCGTTACGTTTTATGTTAGCGCGGTGATGTTCTTAAAAAAAAAAAAAAAAAAAAAAAAAAAAACTTTGTTGCTGCGTTTCTTACAAACCGTTGTAAAACAGCAAATAGTTTTAATAAATCAAAACAATTAAAAAATAATTTAAACGTTTCTATCTTTAAAAAATATATTCTTAACTTAATTTTTTTTATGAAAAGAAAATCTATTAAAGAAAAAAAATGGATTTCGTTTTTCTTTTTTTAATTTTTTTTTTTAATATGATTCAGTTATTTTATGGACCTAACCAATAATTGTCCCTAATGACCCTAGATGGAATCGAAGGAAAATGTGACTTGTGTCTTTAGATTCCTTAAATAATTGAACTCTTATTGAAACTTCTACCTGTTAACATATCCATTTCTATAAGGCACAAGCATTGACGCATATACGGTAATTCCCGGGGAATGTTAAGTCGTGACTGGGAGGTTAAATATTAAATTTACTTAAAATTTACATGCAAAAATAATTTTTAAAAAAGATAACATGGTGCCGAAAGACAGGATCTCTTATTCAATTTCGGGAGACGCCGAGTCGTTCTAATATATATCAATCTAAATCAAATTTATATAGATCAAAATGATTCGCAAAGGGATCGAATTTCAATTACAAAAGATAATCTTAATAGTTAGCATCAAATAGAGCTCATACATATATTTTTATTATATCATTTAAAAATAGAATGATATAATAAATATTGAATATATAATGTATATCTTCCACAATCAGATACACACAGCCATCAACAGGAAATCCTAGATTAGAGTTTCGCCCTCCTTTGGGTTCATCAGTATGAATGTATCCCGACTCAAGATTTGAAATCCGAGTCATTTTTATACGTGTGCTACGCGGTTTACTAATCACATTACAAATGTGATCAGAAAGTAATATTATATATACATATATATATATATATATATATATATATATATATATATATATTTATTAAGGTTAAAAGTTATTTTCTGGGCCCAATTACTTACTACTTGAGCAACTTTTTTTTCAAACCGAACATGCAGGTTTTCCAATTTGTTTATTGGAGTTAAAAAAAAAAAACAAAAAAAAACAGTGTCCTCACAGACAGTAGTTTCCATTTCTTCCGAATAATCAGGTTGTGATAAGTAAATAAAATCCAAATTTGGGAACTTCATGGTAAAATCCAAAAAAAGGGTGATAATAGCCAAATATGGTAAATAATCCGAGTGGGAAGAAGGTCGTTCCGGTGTGTACAACAATTCACACACACGATAATCGCGGGTTTCCGACATCCGACAACAGTCACACATTGTGTGACCCGTTGCTATTTGTGATTGGGGAAACAAAAAAAAAAAAAAAAAGAAAACTTTCACCCTCTCCCCCGATGGGGGCCCCCAAAGGTTTCTACCAATATGAACCCGGTGAGGGTCGGGGTGAAAAGGAAATAAAATTTTAAAATATATAAAGTTTAGAAGATCACACAGCACGAAAGAATTCTTCTGACCAACATAGATAAGAATTGATAGTGCCCCCCCCCTGCACTTCTAACAAACATGTGTAGCAAAGATAAAATTTTTTTTAAAATGTGTCGACCTCCACCAATTTTATGAGGGGGGTGAGAAAAATATATTGTGTATAAATCTTCGATCACACTAGATCAACACTAGCACGTCATAGGGAAAAAGACATTTGCAGGTTATGAGAGAGAGAGAAGAAATAGAGGGGTAATGCTTTGTGAGTGTACGTATGTACGTGTGAGTATGTATGCATGCATGCATACATGTGTGAGGGTATGCATGTATGCATGTGTGAGGGTATGCATGTATAAGTGAATGCATGTGCGAGCATGCATATATGTATGCGTGTATGTATATGCGTGCGTGTATGTATGCATGCGTGCGTGTACGTATGCATGCGTGTATATGAGTGCGCGTGTATATGAGTATGTGTGAGAGTATGTATGTGTGTGTGTGTGAGAGTATGTATGGGTGTGAGTGAGTATGTATGGGTGTGAGTGAGTATGTATGGGTGTGTGTGTGTGAGTATGGGGGTGTGTGTGTGAGTGAGTATGGGTGTGTGCGAGTGAGTATGGGTGTGTGCGAGTGAGTATGGGTGTGTGCGAGTGAGTATGGGTGTGTGCGAGTGAGTATGGGTGTGTGCGCGTGTGTATGTGTCATCGGTTTAACAGTCGCAGAAGACAATAAGGAACAACTTTTTACCATTTTTCGACGAATTCATTTTTTAACAATAAATATTCGGTCATTTGTAAACAAACTGTATTCGGACTACTATTCACATGTTGGTTGTTAACGTTTCGGCCGATGTAACCTCCGACTTTCTTCATGTACATCTTTGCAAAAATCTGGACCGATTACGGAATTTCGAACTGAACCCTTTGATGTAATCCACGACGGTCGATTGTTCTCATTCCGCGTGTAAATTATGTGCCGTTTAGTCATAATCGCTTCTAATAAGGATTGAACCTTCAACCCCCAGAAGACTGTCACCTAGAACGTAGTGTTAATCAACACTTTTTAACCGTTAGGCCACATTTCCATGTGCCAATTAACAATTCTACATGGTCATGGCTGAGTGAATGAGAACAATCTCTCCCGATGGATTAAATAACAGGTTAAGTTTGAAATTACATACAGAATCCCAACTTCCCAAAAAAGGTGCACCTGAAGAAGGTTACATCGGCCAAAACGTTAATATAACAACCAAGATGAGAATAGTAGTCCGAATGATTCAAATTATCAATCCTCATTTAAAAAATTCTGAATATAAAATTTTATAATTCATAAGATTTTTTTAAAATTAACACTATTTTATTTTAAATTCTTCCATTTTTATTTTGTATAAACAAAAAAAGAATGAACATCTGATATATTTTTTTAATCTTATAATTTTTTTGTTTTATTTTGTAAATTTTAAACCATGAAAAGGTTTAAATTTTATAAAATAATAAATAAAAAAAAGGTTAGATTTTCATTTCTTTTTTTATTTTAAAATAAAAATGAAAGAATGTTAAAATAAAATGTCCGACTACCGTGAACTGATATTTCGATTTTATTTGTGAAACGTAAAAAAAAAAAAAATTAAAAAAAGGAAGCAGACAAAACCTTGTGAAATATAAAAAAATAAATAAAATGCATTTGTTCTCTCCCCTCAGTCAGTATAAGAAATCCTTCGAGACTGAGGCAATTTTAAGTTTTGGGTCCCCAATCAAGAATGCTCCCCTTTTGAAGGAGCTGGACCTCATCACAGTAAAAACCGATCTTGCGTCTAACGTGGCCCTCGTGGGGAGACAAGTAAACTAGCACTCAGAACACGCCTTCGATTAAAGTGTATTATCTGTTCGATCTCTGAATGCTGTCACTTCCCCCTCCCTCTCTTTTTAGAAGGGGGGTGGAGTATTGCTCGTCGCCTGAGGCGCACTCATGCGTGAGAGAGTGCCGACGGGACTGAATATTTTCGGTCCCAATGCAGAGTGCCCCTTTTATTTATTTTTTTTTTTTTTGGAGGGGGGGGGGGTATATCCCCCCACAAAAAAAAAAACGACCTTGTGTCAAATTTTTCCCTCGTGAGAAGGGGCAAAAAAAAAAAACGAAAATATATTTATTCCGAATACATTTGCATATCGTTACATATATAATTTTTGTCGAAAAAATAAATAAAATAGAAAATTGGAAACGCTAAATAGAGAAATATATTTTGGGTAAGAGAAAGTCTTAATTTTAAGATTTTGCATTAAATAAAAATACATCTACTAATTATGAATTTATTTTTTTTTTTAAATTAATGAATCTGTTTTGTATGTAATTTTTGTTTCTTCTCTACTTCAATGAAAGTCAAGTTCACAATGGCTCATTTGCATAATATATGCAGCAACGTTGCTTCGTTTAGTTGCTTGGAGGGGAGCGGAGGGGGGGGGGGGGCAACCTAAGTCCCGAAATAGCGTTAAGTTGAACTTGGAAAGGGGGAGAAAAAAAAATGAAAATATGTTGTAATGTGGACTACAGTACTTGGATGAAAAAACAAACAAAAAAAAGAAAAAAAAATGAATGTGTATGAATAAAATTAGCCATGGAATTCTCGAAGTGCAGCCGACGAGTCTGCAATAATGGCACTAATAACATGTTGCTGCTCGCTACAATAACGATGACAATGAACCGATTTGCCTCCTTCGTAATTATTACAATAAGAAATAAAACGACAAAATTGCTCACATAACACTAAACACCACTGCACTGCTAAGGTAATAAAAAAGAACGTTATCATTAAACCAGATCACCTGTGACCCGTTGGGTCAGTATGATATATATATATATATACACATATATATATATATACACACACACCTTATATAAAATTTCACTTCGACATTAGTTAATAATCATCTTTTTACAATGATTCCAAAGTCAAGGGATTTCAGAATACATTGTCGTGTCATAATATAACCCCTTTCTTTTTCCTCATCTCTCTCCCTCTTTTACTTATTTAAATATTTCCATTACAAAGTGAAAGGATTTCAAAGCTGTAATACATTGTGCTGTCATAACAAACTACCCCACACCCCCACCCGTTCTCTAATAATTTCTTACATCATTTCATTTCTCACGCCACGTCTCGTCATTTGCCCCTTTATGTTTTTCGCCCCTTCCTCCCGCCATCTATAACATTTATTGTACAGGTCACGTGTGCACGGTGACAAGCATGCAAGATAACATCCCCAGCGTTTTAGCAGTAGTATATATAAAGCTATTTATTTAAGATCAGAACAACATCGGTACCGTCGGTTTCAAATTCAAACAAAGGGGAACCTATAGTTGGTCTTATATGCCGGACTCTTCAGAGATGTTGTTCTGATCTTCTGTAATACGTATATAAATAAATATCACGCTTTTATTTTTTAATTTTAATAATCGAGCACTCTGCTGGGATTCTCTCCCACTAACTTTACACATGTATAAATTGAATATGTTTATATATTTGTTTGTACAGGATTCACTCCTAAACTGATCATTATGAATTTTGGAACAGTTGCTAGGCATAAGGGTTCCAAATGAAGGATATATTTAGTTTAATTTAGTTTTATGCAAATGGGGGTGGGAGCCATTGTGAAAATACAGATACATCCGATTTTTGTATAATTTTAACTATAAGTAATTGAGACATCAAAACAATCTTCCTCAAATTCTACTTTCTTTGCAGTGTTTTAATTTTTTTAGGGGGGGCATAATATGGATATAGGCACAATCTCCCATTTGAAACTTGTTATTAAGTTCGATTTTGTGAATTTCAATTAAGACCCCTTAAGACTTAAATTTGAGACATTTTCTAGAATCAAAATCAAGTTATGGATTTTGATCAAAATTGGAATAAGGATTCTAGACATAAGGTCTTATATAATCTCTTGATTTTTAATCTTTGTTAAGGGGACATAAACATTGGTGAAAAAACTGTTCGGTTTTTGAAATCAATTTTACCCATCCTGGGACGGGTATTCTTCTAATATCTACATATATAAAATGCCAAAGTTAAGTGCGCGCCCACCGAAATCAAAGAACTCCAAGAAAGAGGAATTTTTCTTTGTGTAGAAACAAAAAAGCCATAAAGGCTCCAGTTTTGGGGGGCTATGGTTGTCAGCATAAAAAAAATGAAAAGAAAAAATGTTGATATTTGAGTAATTTATGAAGGGGGGAGGGGGGGTGTAAGGCTAAAAAAAAAAGGTCAGGTCAAAACCCAGTGTGTGTGTGTGTGTGTGTGTGTGTGTGTGTGTGTAGCAGAAAGAAACTGTTGGTTTGGGTTTATGGGTAAAAGAGTTATTCTCTGAAGAAGGAATCGAGACTTTACCAAACTATTTTTTTAATTTTTTTTTACGAAAGATGAAATATTAAAGTAAAAAGGTTATATTGAAGATTTCAACTTTAAGATGGCTGTTATTGATAGAATCATATCTTAATCAGATTAGTTTTAATTTTATAACAATTTGGTTCAATCAATAATTTAATCATCAAACGACACCGTAATAATATAACCTAATTCTTACGGTATTGTTGGATCTAATAAATTATTAGTTGAACAAAATTGTTATAAAATTACAACTAATTTAGTTAAGATAATAGTGTTTCAATGGCAGCCATCTTAAAGCTGAAATCTTCAATATAACCAGTAAAAAGAATAATAGAATCCTGTGTTAAAACATGCACAGAAATGCTAAATGGAGGTTTGGATTTACACACGAATTTATTTTATGAGACCGTGAAAGTATTGTCCACTCATATATATATATATATATATATATATATATATCGTCCCGTCACAAAAGTTAACGAGTAAAAAAATCTGCTGGGCGAATTCATTTCAAGTATTCAGGGGAATTGAGAAGGCAAATAGCAAGTCAGACAGCCTCCGCCTTTAATCTATTTCCATTTGACGTTTTAAGCTTTTCTGCTTTCTTTACCGATTTATACATTTTTTTTTTAAACATCGCTGTTTCATACGTTATTTTATATGAATTAGTGCGAACACTGATGAAGCATAATTTTTTTTCGTCATCTTTTGACGTTTGGTGAACAACATTCATCTCTAAGAACTAAAAAGTTGGATAACAGACAGATCCGGTAGTTCACGACAAAGTGCTCAATGTGAAAGATTGCAGAGGATGGGGGGGGGGTATACACGTTGTGTGTCGAGGAGTGAGAAAATGAGATGCGTTAAACAAACTGCAGTTTCATGGACATCGGCTTGAAACTGATGTCGGAATGTTAAAGACATTTCATTGTCCACCACCATCGATCGACGCACACAAAGTTAGGTATGTTTATATATTTCTATGTATCGTATTCACTCCTAAACTAATTAACCGATCATTATGAATTTTAGAACACAGCTGCCAGACATAAGTCGGAATGTGGGCTATAATTAGTTTAATTTAGTTTTATGCAAAAGAGTGGAAGCCCTTCGTGAAAATTCAGATACCTCCGATTTTTGTGAAATTTAAATAGATGTAAGGCAGCAACTAATAAGTAATCCAAATTTCAGTATTTTTAATGATTTTAGGGGTCTTCTGGGCACAATCTCATTTAAAAATACAAATATTTCAGATTTGCATTAAATTCTATCCATAGTCAATAGACACCAGTTAAGCAAGATTCCTTGACCTTTAATTTTAAACATTTCCTACAATCAAAATTATGTAATGGATTTTTGATCAAAATTAGAATAAGGATTCTAAACATACGTCTTTTTTAAGGAAATCGCTCCAGACAGTGCATAAAGCCATTTGACGTAAAGAGTTAAAATATATATATATATATATATATATATATATATACATACTTTAAGATAAAAAAAAGCAGCCAACGATAAGTGTTAGATGGATAGATTCCGACCTAGAAAACAGTAATTCTTCCCCCTTTGTCAGAAACATCGCTCATGGAATGTGAGGACTAAAATCGGAGTATTAATTTTACCCGGACTGGGAAGGATATTCTAGTAATAATATATATATATATATATATATATATATATATATATATATATATATATATATATATATATATATATTTTAATATTTACTTCCACGGTGATCAATACATTAGTAGAGCTTAGTACTAGTACGCAAATATCCTTATGACAAGTAAGCTACCCAGAAACGTTTGGATTTCATTCCCGAAAGAAATCATCAGGTTACTTGCCAATTAGCCTGTCGATTTTCATCGGGAGTGAAACGTAAACATTTTTCTGTAACTTACTTGCCATAAGTATATGTTCGTGTATGCCCCCACCCCACACAGTGTATGCGAAAATGGGCGGAAAATCAAGGATCTGGCAATGTGTTCGAAAGGGGGGGGGGAATAGCTTAACGCCAGTCTCAGCCACCAGCAACATTTGGAATAATCCAAACTAGAGAAAAGGTTCCAAGGAGGAGAAGAGATGAAGTAGGTGGCTATATATATATATATATATATACATATATATATATATATAAAACACCGAGTGGAAGTGAAAAAAAAATCCTATGAGCTACCCTCCCCCCTCCCGGGTCTAATGTTGGCCTAGTTTCCCTAAGACAGCCAGACAGTAAAAAAAATTATTAAATTAATAACTTCTCTCTTTCTCTCTCTTCAGAGAAATCACACGTACACACGTACTTGGTTTTTTTTTTGGGGGGGGAGGGGGGGATGGATATATATATATATATATATATATACACAAGAAAGCCGTTATTCGGTCAAGTGTGGCGACTGCAACGTTACGCACACACACGTGTTATGTGTGGATGGATGCGTGTATTACACACACACACGTGTACACTAGTCCATTTCATAGTACCACCCCACCCAACACTACAAGTCCAATCGATTTCCTACCAAACTGGAAAGACCTTCAAAATATCAATTATCGTGAATAATTACTTCAATGTTCTAAATTCAATTCTTTTTTTTTTTAAATTTTTCATGAAATTCAAATTATTGATTTTGTATTTAGCAAGAAAAAAACGAATTCATTTCTCCGTTCTTCTTTATACACTGACGTTTCTCGACTTAAGTCTGGTATCGGTTCCACCAGTCGCCCTGGACTTCTCAGATTCCGGTTATGGGGGAGTGCGATTGTTACAGATTGTACAACACTTGCTTCACTATAGGGGTACCCCACGCCGGCACCCTTAAAAGGGGGTGTCTTATTTTCGAGACTGAAAAGACTCCCTATTTACTTGCCTCCCCACGAGGCCAGAGTCAGACAATAGTTTTGTTTTTATTTTAACTTTTATGTGGGGAAAACCCAGCTCCACAAAAAGGGGTACTCTGGATTGACATAAAAATTAAAAACTGTCTCAGTCTAGAGGGATTTCCTCTTCACTGACCGACGACAGAAAAGAAGTGTAGTATCAGAACAGATAGTAAACTTTGCTCCTAGCCAAAAGACAAAGGTATGAACCCCTATTTGCCCTATCGCTATACGAATAACGATTGTAGCAGTTGGTATTTTCAGGGTTGTATTTTCATGACACATGAAAGGGTTGATATGCCGTAAAATAAACAAAAGACATTGTATATTAGCAATTGGTAACATTACAACTATTGACAGTTTTTTTGTTTTTTTTTTAAGAGAGAATGGAGTGAGACAAGTGCGCATGTATAGAACAAGGAAAGCGGATTAACGAGGAAAAATTCACAAGATAATCTTATTTTTAATCCAATTCATTTAACCATAGGATAATCGGGGGGGGGGGGTAGATAAAAAAGATGAAAGAATCATAATATATATATATACATATATATATATGTGTGTGTGTGTGTGTGGGAGATGAAAGAAAGCGAAACTTCGTTATATTTCATTTTTGCCCCATAAAACCTTATAACGAAGACTTACTATATTGAAATTATAAAGAGAAAAAAAACTACATGACCTTTGTGTAGGTTTTGTTTATAACCAACAGAAACATTTACAGTCAGGGGAGGGAGGGTCTTAATTATGTACATACTAGTATAATACCCGTCAAAAATTTTTTCTTTTTTTTTTTTTTTTTTAAACCAGCCTTTCTTTATAGGCTGACATCTAAAGAAGAACGAATGCTGTCGACCCTACTTTAATTACACTACGTTTCTGTGGCAGAAAAGTAAGGAAAATCATCCATAAAAATACCAATAAAAGAAAAACATTTTGTTTGTTCCTCTAAACGTGCCATAAAGAATTCATTCAAATTCTGTTTTTAGAGCCACTTTTTTGTTGTACAGAGTTCGAAATATCAAAGTTTTTTGTTTTTTTTAATTTAGATTGTCTATATATTTATAATTGAAAACTACCTGATTACATGTGTCCACACACGCACATATATATATATATATATATATATATATATATATATATATATATATATATATATTATATATATATATGTTCTTTAGAACGACAAGTAAAAGTTGTCTTTGCGACCTCCTCAGAGCCAATTTATTATTTAACTAGTTGTCAGTTCCTACTAATAATTACTTTAGTATCAAGCACTATTGGTCGGATATATACTAAATTTACCTAGGCAGAAGTCTAAACATACGTGTAATATATATATATATATATATATATATATATATATATATATATATAATTATACCGAAGAGGCCACGCAGGGGGGGGGGGGTCTATTTAGTTACAAGAAAGCAGCCAGCATTTGTAAAGGGTAAAATGTCTACACACACGCATTTCGCTTTGGCTTACGGCATATCAACACCGAAGTGGTTCATTTTATGCCAGTCAAAAGTAAAAATAGAATCATCCTTCTTTGTAAATATGTTCGGTCGAAAGATTGGATTTTTGTTTTTAGAAGGAGGGGGGGGGTCTTTTTAGACGAATAGAACACAATCTTTGTTAAATTTTTATCAAAAGCTCAGTTTATGACCCAATAAGCTATTTGACAAACTAAATTTATAAAAAAATATATTAAAAAAACGAGATGACATCTTTAATCAAAAGTCATTTGTATTTTTATTTTATCGAAGGTTTTTAGTAATTTAACAGGAAATGTTTTTTTTTTGTTTGTTTTTAAGCAAGTCCTTCAAGGGGAAGATATATATATATATATATATATATATATATATATATACACACTCTATAGTTTAACTATTTTAGAAAAAGGCGGATACAAATATATTCTGCCATGGGAGGGGGGGTGATAAGAGAAATAAAAAAATAAATAAAATAAAAGTCGGTGCTCGTTACTCAGAAATAAAAAAAATTTAACTTCCTTTTTTGTTTAAGCCAAGATTTTTAATTTTTTTTTTTTTTTTAATTAAGACTTTCAGTGTGAATTCGATTTAGTGTTTTGTTAAAACTATTTTTGTATCGGTAAAAAAAAAAAAACTGTTTTAAATTGCCTTCTACAACTGTACAATAAAAAAATAAATAAATGGGGGGGATGTTTAGGAGTCTGTGTGTGTGTGTGTGTGTGTGTGTATAAGAGAAAGTGAGACGGTACCAGTGTGAGAGAGAGAGAGAATTATTAAGAGAGAGGTAGAAAAAATATGAAGAGAGACGAATATTCTATACAAAAAGTACCAAACAGAAAATTATTATTTTTTTTTTTAATTAAAAAAAAAAAAAAAAAATCGGTTGTGGTAAGATAAGTTATTTAAAAAGTTGTAATATATATATATATATATTTTACACACATACAAAACGACCAACTAAATACAGAGAATCTTGTAGGAAGAGAGAGATAAGGTAAGGAAAGATGTGAAAGAGAGAAGGCAAGTTCAAAGAGGGAGGGGGTAGAAAAAAAGAGAGAAAAGCGCGCACACACGCACAGAAAGATATAGAATTTTTTTTTTGTTTTTTTGTTATGTATTTTTTTTTTTTTTTTGAAACAAAACCTTACATTGATTTTCGTCATTCCAACAATTTTGTCCACTTCGAAGAATTCCTCCGATTCCCGAATCATGTCGCTGGGTTGTTTTCGGCGTCCATAATTCTTTTTGCCGTCCATCTCTCTGGTTTTGTGTTCAGACGAAGACGACACTCCTTCCTTTTCCTCCGCCATGTTGACGCGGCGGCGGCGGTAGGATTCTTTTTTTTTTCTTCTTTCCTTTTTTTTTTTTTTTGGCTTTCCTCCTCCTCCTTCCCTCCTCCTCCTCCTTCCCTCCTCCTCCCTCTCCTGGTCGGCGGGGGTCACGGATGATGGCCACCACCTCCCCCTAGACTCGACAGCAACGAAGACACCAACTTGGACGTCAAGACGCGACCACTTAAATGACACCGAGAAAAAGCCAGCGTCGAGAAGCTGGCGACCGACAACCGGAGCATTGGTTCACAATCATTCTTTTCGGGTGAAAAAAAATCAAAATACATCTGTAGAAACAGAAAGAAAGGAAAAAAAAAATAGAAGAAAACCCCGACCAGAAAAAAAAAATGAACTCGTCTTCCCCCCTTTTTTAGTCCGTTTCTTTCTTTTTTTTTTTTTTTTTAATTTTTTTTTTTTATCCCGATTGTCAGACGAGCAGCTGCAGTATAAATTGAAGAAGAAGAAGGAGAAGACCTAGACAGCGTCCAACCTGACCCTCCCCCTGAGCTGATAAAAATGGTAGAGACAGTGCGGGTTATACCAAGTCTTGAAAAATGGACTCTCCCAACAGAGACCAATACAGAGAGAGAGAGAGAGAGAGGGGGGGAGGAGTTTTTTTTTTGTATTATAAAGAAAGAAAAAAGGCAGAGGAAGCAGTAAGAGTTAGAAGCACCAGCAGCGCTAAAGTAATGAAGAGGGGGGGCGGGAGGATATGACTGAACAGAGAGAGTAGTGTCTGGCTCTCTAGTAGTCGCCTTCTCTCTGCTTAATACCCCCTCCCTTTATCTGTCTATCCTTCTTTCTCCTCGCACTTGCTGTCTCCCCTCCCCTTCTCTGCCGAGACAGAGAGAGAGAGAGAGAGAGAGAGAAACTAATAATGGCTAATTACTAGTGACTTTTATTCTTGTTCAGTGCCCGTTACTTTCCGCCTTGTGTCAGAATCTTAGACATAAGATCAAAGTGTAATAGCTGTTAGGTCAGGATACGTCACCGCCACTCTCAACTCTCCACACTTTTGAGGGTCCTGTACCCAATTTGTAAAATTATACTTGTTTTATTTTTGGCAAATAAATAATTCAAAGGGTAGTATCTGTTCCGTCCTCGGTCAAGGGAGGAGAACCCCCCTCGATTGGGGCATTCTCTTTCTTGTTCAAATAAAGGCATCTTTCTCCAAATAAAGTATACTGACATTGAAACGTAAGGAGCTACTGTGATTAGGGGCTATATTTACAGGGGCATCGTAAGTGGGGAGTTGGGTAGCAAGATGTTTGTTCACATTACATTTAAATTTCTGCATGTTGGTATAGTCGGGGGAGCAGCAGAGAGAGAGAGAGAGAGAGAGAGAGAGAGAGAGAGAGATCTTTGTTCGGATCCAAAGTGTTCCTATTTGGGGAGCTGGATACCTCCCACAATAAAAACCGACCTTGTGTCTGTCTGACTTTGCCCTCGTGGGGAAGCAAGGAAATAAGGTCAAGTGTCACTGAGTTCGATCTCAATAAATTCTATCCTTATAAAGTTAATTTTATATTTTACAAGTCTTGAAAATTTCAGATTCAATAAAATTTATCTACTTACCCTAATTTTGTGTGACTTTTAAAATAATTAAAACGAAAATAATTCTAAGAACAAACTTGAAAATAATGCAAAACTGTTCATATTTACTTGCCTCCCCACGAGGGCAGAATTTGACACAAGATTGGTTTCTTATGTGGGGAAAATACAGTTTTCGAAAAAGGGGAACTCTAAATTGTGACAAAAAATTAAAATTGCCTCGGTCTTGAAAGGATTTCTCCTTCATTGACCGTCGGACCGAGGACAGAAAAGATGAAATGTAGTATCAGAACAGATACCACACTCTGATCCTAGCCAAAAGGCCAAGGTAGTAAATCTCTGTATTGATAAAACTGTCAGACAGGATCTCGTGTGTTTGTGTTTCTCGCCCATACGTAACTTTGATAAATAGACATTGATTTTTTTTTAATATATATTTACTGTTAATCAAATATGTATTCAAATCAACAACAAATATGGGAAAACTAGAACGAATTTTCAAAATATACGTAACGTTAATAAATAGACATTAGGTTATTTTTATTTAATATTGGTCGAATATTTTTTTCAAATCAACAAAAAATATAGAAAAACTATAACTTAAAAAAAAAAGGAAAAAAAAGTCATATTAAAAAAAAAATTGGAAACATAACTAGTTAATCTTTCTTGGTCTTTTGGCTTGGAACAAAGTGTGGTATCTGTTCTGTGCTCGGCCAATGAAGATAATCCTTCTAGACTGAGGCAATCTTAATTTTTGTCTCAGAGTGATCCTTTTGGAGGAGCTGGATTTTCCCCACATTAAAAAAACCCTACCTTGTGTCTAACTCTGCCCTCGTAGGCAGGCAAGTATACAACGTATAACTGGACGCACACTTTTTATTCGTTTCGACTGTATTGCTGAACGCGACTACCAAGAAACGTGTCATCATTCCTGTATTAATTAAACTGTCACAAGATTGTGTGTGTTTCTCGCCTATACGTAACTTTCATAAACAGTGAATTATTTTAATTATTAATTACTGTTAATTGAATATTTATTGAAATAAAAAAAATATATATATGGAAAAACTAGAACGAATATTTAAAAATCCGGTGCCCAAGTGAAATACGTCAGTCCAAAATAAAATAACAGGAAAACTTATGGATATACGTGCTTATTAGTTAGAAATATTTGTGTACACCAAAAATTACGGGAAATTATCGAGTAGAATTTTAATTTAAAAAAATAAAATTAATTTACTGTTTGGACTCCACGAACTCTGAACGACAAGCCCGCGTGTCGTCTTCATATTAGAAGAAGGGAGATAATCTTTTATGACAAGCTTGGCTTGGCACGAATGTCGTTCGGAGTTCGTGGACTCCGAATAGAAATTTTTTTTTTTTTTTAATTAAAATTCTACTCGATAATTTTCCGTAATTTTTGGTGTACACTAATATTTTTCACTGGTAATTAAGTATATCCATAAGTTTTACTGTTATTTTATTTTGAACTGACATATTTCACTTGAGTCGCAATATAAATACCCATACCCCCCCCCCCCATTTTTTTTTTAACATGACTATGGTTTGGATTATTTTTCTCTAGGCTTTCTACCCGGAGGTATATATCCACCCGGGCAACGCCGGGTAAATACATTTAGTGTTTGAGGTAGTTCTTTCTAGTTGACGTCACTGATTATTGACAAAACCTAAAATTATTTTTAAATCTTTTACTTTTTAATTTGAATTCTATTTTCTAATAAAATTTTTTTTTTTTAAATCTGAATTGTATATTTTTAAGTCGTTTTCCACTAAAAACCCTGACATCCGATTTGGTCACACGTTTTGTTTAATAGTAATTAAATAAATTAGTTTTACGACGAAAACTAACATTTATGTCTTAGTGATCCTCACCACTACTCGAGTTCAGTAGATATTTAGTTTTACTTATCTCTACCAGTGTACCCGCCCGGCGTTGCCCGGGAGTGCTTTTACTTTCATTTTTGTTTATTTATCTGCTTTTGTTTTTTTGTTTTTTGTTTTTTAAAGCTATGTTTCTTGTTGGTTTTATTTTATTTTATTATTTTTTTTTAGGATTTTGAAAATTAAATTTAATTAATTTTTACGGTATCGTTTGGTCATTAAATTGTTCAATGTTGATTGAACCAAATGTTGGGTGCTTCTTTCGTTTCATAATGACATGTTAGGCCTCTCTTTAAAAAGAAAAAAGCTAAAGAAATGTATAAACTTTGTTATGTAGTTACGTGGTAGCTCAAAAGAAGACTGTACACTAACAATTACGCAAATTCACCTAGTATTTATTAAATTAAAAATAAAAAACGATTTTATCCATCGTCGTCATTTTTTGTTAAACTTTGAGTTTTTCCGATAAAAAAAAGTCTGATTTATTTCCCTTGCCAAATCAGTAAGCTGAATGGGTAAAAAAATGTCTAGCGATACGTAAGATCGTTTTCTTTTTTTCTTCTTATAATTTAATAAATACTAGATGAATTTGCATAATTTTTTCTGTACAATCTTATTTTCAGCTACCACGTAAGTACATAACAAAGTTTATACATTTCTTTAAATATTTTCATCTGGTCGTGAAAGTAAAGAAGCACCAACTATTGTTCTAAAACTATGCGCTACGTAATGTAATATCGGTTTTAATCTCTAAAAAGCTTCCAAAACTTTTAATGTTCTAATTACATGAGGATTTTAAATGATTTTCTATTTGACAGTTTAAATGCTTCCAAATTCTTTTAAAATTTCGACAGGTCACAAAATAATTCATCTATTTTTTTTTTCATCTATCAACACACAGATGAAAATGGTTGTATTGTTTACGAAGAAACCAAAATGCATTCTGGTGGGTTTAATTTCGTAATTAATTTTTTTTTTTTAATAAGAATCTGACATATTTCGTTTTATTTTACACAATCGCATTTTTATTTCATTTCAATAAGTAATCAATTTTGCAATTGAAATAATAACCTCTAAGTCACATAGAGACGAGAAACACACAACAGACACAGCCACACATGAAGTGGTCGCATCATGTTATAAATATAGATTTTTAAAGATTATGTTTAATAAAAATCAAATTCCGTCGTCCTCTGTCTGTGATTTTAGTAGTGAAGTCCTAATTAATTAAAAAATTTAATTAATTTTTTTTTTTTGTAATTAATTAGCAGTAGTCGGTTGGGATGGGGTGGGTCTTATATTCTTGATCATTCCATAATTTTTTTTTTAAATCGATCTCTTCCTCAATAATAATGCCAATATTCTGCGATTCGGCGTGGGAATTGAACGATGATTTTTTTTTCTCTTTTTCACGAAAGAAATCACGTACGTATACAACAACAACAACAACAACAACAACAGAAAATAAAATATGTAAAAAATAAATAAATAAATAGCTTTTTTTTTCCATTGTCTCTTTGGCGAACGGGGGACCACAACCAATGGAAATAAAATACCCCATTTCCTTCTCTTTTAATTTAAAGCATTTATAGCAAATTCTCAAGTATTGATGATATATATATATAAGTAACGTCCAAAGCTTACAATTCGGTAGACGAATAAATAACAACACCTTAAAGACACATGGAAAAAAAAGGTGAAGTCTTAATTAGATGTCCAGAAATACTGTTGGTATTAAATCAGCTCAATGGTTAAGCCTATAGGTCAACCAGAGCTTTACGATCTAGCTCTACTCGCGTATTGAGCACTGTTGAAGTAAATACTGAAAATAGATACATTATGTGGATACACACTCTACAAAGAAGTCGGAGTTATATATGTGTGTGTGTATTATATATATATATATATATATATATATTAATATATATATATATATATATATATATATATATATATACGTAAAAAATGTGTGTGTGTCGTAGTTAACTAGTCGTAGTAGTGCTATTTGCGGACTATTTTTGGGGGTTTATTAATTAACAAATAGCTCTATTCTCAAATAACTTTTGAAAATAGAGAATAACTATGACAAGTATACGAGACAGAGTTTCGAAAACTGTGCAAACGGATATAGGTAATCGTTTCCCAGAAAAAAAATTGTTCACAAGGAAGTCATATTTATTTCCTTGTCTTTTGTCTAAAATCGCTCGTGGAATCAAAAATGTGGAAAGCTGCCTTTTTTTTATGGAGAGGTGTGGAAAGAATTGGCCAATGAGAAGAGTGGAAATATGGCAATTATCCAATCAGCATCGAACTTACTACTACTCGAATTACTGCTTGTAATTATGCATCTCGAGAGAAGGAGAGGGGGCGAGAGGCGCGTGAAGTTAGTTTTCTTAGGATTATGATGACGATGCTGATGATGCTGCTGATGATGATGATGCTGCTGATGATGGATATATAAATAAGTACAAAAATTCTGTGTTTACTCGTATGCCTGCTAATATGCGGTATGACACAAGGTCAAATTTAAAGTGGAATCCAGCTCCCTCAAAACCCGTCGGCGTTCCCCAAATGAAGTCGCTTCAGGCGACGGACAATAAACCGATCACTCCTCCCCTAAAGGGGAGGCAAATCCTGGAAGAATGCCCCCCCCCCTCCCCCGAGCAAGAGTTTAACATTTCTATGATCTCAGCCTGGAGGCCGAGAGTTGACGTTATTCATGATGATAGCAAACATATCTCTAATCAACTCCCCCTCCCCACGAGGGCAAAGTGAGACAGAGTGGGGAAAACGAAACTCACTAAAAGGGGCACTCTGGTATGGGAACTAAAATACCTGTATAGGCCCGTCGACACCCCCTTACGAATGACGGCGCCTCGGACGATAAACCATGCTCCTCTTCGAAAGGAGAGGGTAACGCCTGGGAGGATGACCTTCTGGTAACAAACGAATACTACACTTTGATCCTAGGTCGAATAACTGTTTGTGCGCAATTAATTGAAGCACAAACTTAGGTTAGTTTCGTTAAAAGAAGACAATACGCGCGTGCGCACACACACACACACACCCACACACACACACACACTGCTCACATTACCCACCACGCAGTGGTTACAAAAGTTAATACCTTCCTTACCCCGCCTAATAGACCGGTATCGTCTGGGCCTTTGGGTCTGGATTTACGCCGGTCTATTGGGGGTTGCCGGTCCTGTGCAGTTCTAGGAGGTGCACCCTCCCAGGCTTTGCCTCCCCTCTTTAGGGAGGAGTAAGTTTATTGCTTACTGTCTGAGGCGCCCTACCGGGGAATGCCGATGGGGCTGCCCAGGCAATTTTTAAACGGCCAGAATGCTCAAATTCTCGAGCGCTGGTTCTTTCCCACTTTCCCGACCTTGTGTCACATTTTACCTTGTGGGAGGAAGATAAATAGAACCTTTCTTACCTCACAAACTGAGTAAGTAAACCCAAATACATTGTTTGGGACTAATTTCCCAGCTGTATTTCCTTTAAAATGATTTAAGGTAAATTTGAAATTAGTTCAAAACAATTTATTTGGATTTACTTACTCAGTTTGTGAGTTCGGAAAAAAAAATCAGAAAAATGCAGCCGATTCATTGTCCGACATTTTCGTTATGAAACGACTAAATCGCCACTTTTTTTTTGTGCTTCTGTATTGAAGGACTGAAAAAAAATCTATCTTTAATTTGAAGAGTCAAATGACAAGGGAGATAATTCAAAGTGTTCCCTCGGGATTTATCTTCAAAGGGATTTTACCGATATGCATTTTAATTAACTTAAAATAAAGTTTTTTTTAAATATATAAGTAAAACGCTGATTTAGGGATCAAACAATCACAACGCTTTATGGTGTTCGGAACCAATAAAAATTTAAAAGATTTATTGAAAGAAATTTAGCATCACAGAAAGTAAAAAATAGAAAAATACGTAAATGAAAGTTAAGTATGTCTGGAATTACTTGCTTCCTACTTCAGTGAGATGTGGCACAAGGCGGGGGGGAGGTGACCAGCCCTTCCGATTGGGGAGTTGGGGGCTGGGAGGACACTTTGGTCGGGTACAAAAAAAAAACAGCCAAGAACCGACCCGGCTGCATTTCCGCGTAGAGAGCGTCTCAGGCGATCGGTAACAAACCAACCTCCATTCCTGAAGGAGAAGGCAATGCCCGGGAGGGTGCACCTACTCTGACTGAGCCGAACCTTATCTCTTTGGGTAGAGTCTGATTTCCAGAATGATGCCAAGGTGAATGGAAAAAGAAGAAGGAAAAGAAGAAAATGAAAAAGAAGAAAAAGGAAAAGAAGAAGATGAGGATGGACACAGAGAAGAAGAAGAAGAAGAAGAAGAAGAAGAAGAAGAAGAAGAAGAAGAAGAAGAAGAAGAAGAAAAGTGATTTTATTTAAACAAAAAATATACATTCACAACAATTTTTTTTTGTTTTTTGTTACAAAAACAATAGTTCATCTTTTGCCTTAGGCATGAAGCACGAATCGTTTTTTTTGGGGGGGGGGAAGGGACGAACGGGGGGGTGGGGGGGGCGATGGTCATACAATTTGTCAAATATTTTGTGGTCTACCCTATGCTAGACACTCTCACCAAAATACCACATTCACTCTATGGGTTGATCCTACTTAGATGGTTCCGAATTTTTTTTATTCAGGAGATTGGAAAATCCTGACATATCTATTTTGTTCAAACAGACACACAGTTGGATCAAAGTGTAGCATCTGTTCAGTCACGACACTTCGTCTTTTCTGTCCTCGGTCGGTGAAAAAAGACTCCTTCTAGACTGATGCAATTTAAAAAAAAATTTGTCCCAATCCAGAGTTCCCCCTACGTTAAAAACCGATCTTGTATCTAAATCTGCCCTCGTGGGGAAGCAAATAAATTGGGTCACACGGTGAGTACCATGGTGTGGTCATTGCAAGACCATCGTAGCACAAAAATGGGGACGGGGAGGGGATCTACTGCTTCTTGATCCGACTTTCTTTTTTTTTATTATCTCGCTCTTTTTTTCTTTTCTTTTTTTTTTATTCACGTAGCATCCGTCACGTGGTTTTTTTTCAACCACGTGTCCATTTCATAATCACAATCCCATGTGAGTGAAGTTGTGTTTATCTAAACAGTACAAAGCCCACATAAACTCAATCAATATGTAAATGGGTTTGACAGACAAAAGGGAGAAAAAAAACATAACCAGGTTTGTTTATGCTAAAAATAATTATCGTATTAATATCGCGTCTACACTAATACGCGAACACAATTTCATGTTAATATCTACGTTAGCGCTCTCCGCCCCTTTCGAAAGATAGGATCGCCTGATCGCCCAAGATGTAATAGAAAAAAAAAAGGGGTATCTTTTACAATAATCCGCAGAGTCGCGGACGGGGTCCAAAAAACGAACGAGAACGGGGTAAAAATATATATATATAAATATACAACAAGTGAAGGTGACCTACGTCGAGAATATATATTTTCCTACTTACCTATGACATTTGTTTGTATTTTTACGTAGTATAAATGGGTTTTTATTAGATGTAAAAAAAACATTTCTTGTTTTTGGGTATATGTTACGACGCTCAGCAGAGGCGCGAACGGGGTCCAAAAAAAGAACGAGAAAGGGTTTAAAAACATAAATTTGCAACAAGTGAAGTTGACCTACGACGAGAATAGATATTTTTCTACTTACCTATGTAATTTGTTTTTATTTTTACCTATTATAAATGGGTTTTCATTAGATGTAAAAAAAAAAAATTCTTGTTTTATTTTCCCACCGTTTTCACAAAAACAATATGGCCGCTCCTAGTGCATTTGTTAGTAACCCCCCCCCCCCAAATCGCCCATGTTTTTTTTTCCAAGTTACGGTAACAAAACTATTGATTTCTAATAAATAGCACTTCAAACGGGTTTAAAATACAAACAAATAGCACATGCAAGTTTGAAACTAACTTTTACAGCTTACAGTTACTTTTATTTGTTGTATATTTGTTTTTTTAGCGTTTTTACTCTGCTGAGTCTCGTAAAAGATGCCCCTTGTTTTTTTGGGGCACGGATTTTTACTTAAAAAAAATGGCGCCGATGAGCCTATTTCCCAGGCTCGCTTACCCCCCCCCCCCCCCATGTTCGTGTGACAAAAATACTGGTTTCTAATAAATAGCAGTTGGAACGGCTTAAAAATACAAACAAATGTCACAGATAAGTTGGAAAATAACTTTTATCGGCTACAGTTACTTTTATTTGTTGTATATTTGTTTTTTGAGCGTTTTCACTCTGCGGATTATTGTAAAAGATACCCCATTTTCGGACAAGAATTAAAGTGTAGTATCTGTTCTGTCCAGAGATGGTACAATAATAACGTGACGTAAGCATTCATTCCGGACGTCCATCGAATAGATATACAGGGTGAATGGAAAGTAACTCCCTATTATTAAGTGCTCGTAATTTATTACTGAAATATCATTTTTACAAGAAATGAATATAAGAAAGTAGGTGTTTTATTCAAAATTCGATATGGCTGCCAGAAATCGAAACCAGCTTCTAAAGCTGCCTGGAAACCGCATCAACTGATTTCACGAGGAACTTTTTTTCTTTTTTTGTACTAATGAGTTAACACTTATCAAGTCTAAAAACCCACTCGAAGATTAGGGTCAACAAGATGGATAGATTGACAGATGAATGGCGATGAAGACTACGAGAGTATTGAAAACAGCAGCGACCCAGCAAACAGCATTTTTCCCCCATTGTCAAAAACATCGCTCGTGAAATGTGAGGACTAAAAGAACAAATAATTCATAACTCTCCCCCCCCCCCCATTTTTTGTAAGAATTACATTTCAGTAATAACTACAAGAGTTTTAGAGATAGCCTGCCCCTCCCCCCAACCAGATATATTCCTCCGCTCGCTCTCAGTCTTCAGAAAGACTGCAACAGAGCCAAAGCAAGCAAGATGCCTTTCGGCATTCCCTCCAGACAGCAGGAAAGGCAAGCCCAATTAACTCCTATTCAAATCAGGGGGCCGCAGTTCTATAATAAACCCTTTGGATTCTGTGGTGGAATTGTTACAGCACCAGAGACAAATCCTTAAGCTACCGCTGCTTGTTGCCGCTTGTTGTTGCTTGTTGCTGCTTGTTGCCGCTTGTTGTTGCCGAGCGAATTGGACTTCTGCACAGTGCCCACGAACATTGTGCCTTACGATTGTCTAACCCTTATCTGAAGACTTCATTAGTCATAGATATTCGTTATACTTGCACGATTACAAGGTTGTATGCAAAGTCGAGGAAGTTTTGTCCACGAACACACAAAGAAATGGAGGGTGCACATGCGTAGAAGTAACGTTGTTATCCTCACGCCATGGTGTTGCGGCTCTGCACCTAACATGTCACGAGCAGAGGTAGAGACGATCAGAGAGCAATGGATCCTGGTGTTGACAACTTTTGGATTTTCACTAGAGCCCTTTTAACCCAGTAGCTCAGGCACTGCTATATTGTTACTGCACCTATCATAGTGAGCAATGGTTGAACTGCTGAGCCGGGTCAAGAAGAAAACATTGAGTATTTGACAAATTTCTAGAAAGCAACACTTGTGGTAGACGAGACGCGATCCGGACAAACGCTAAAAAGCAAATGGCTTGAATCGCTACCCGCTTCTTTCTCTGCTCTGTTGGGATACGGTTTCCTTTTCACTCGCTAAAGGCAAGGTTTGTGACAGAAACGTGTTAACTCAATATTTTTCCCAACCAATGAATATTGTTTCAAAGTCAAAAGACTAACACGTCTATGTTAAATTTGGTAAGCCGACAAAAACTCCCTAAAGAGAGTTTGCAGAGTTCAGCAGACAAACCCAACAGACGCACCATGAAGGAACACACAAGAAGTACGCTCCACGCCACCCCCGGGGTGACTAGAAGAACAGGACATTGCAAAAGTACGTACAAGCTTTCCTTGCCTCGCGCGCACAATATACACATCTTTAACCCTCGTTTCTTGCTTATTCACTGAACAATTTCTCACAAAGAACACAAGTTGTATAAACTTTACCAAAGAACATTTCTTCAATAAAATTAACTTTTATATTCCATGTAAACTTATAAGTTTATGAATGCTTTGTCTAAAAAAAATTTTTTGTCTTCATTTTTTATTTACTAAATGCTATTCCTGTTTGCAGTCTAGCACCTTCGCCATATTGGTACCCCCCCCCCCACCCCCACGTTCGAAGGGCCGCACCCTCTCAGTCCTCCATTACTACATTCATTCGTCCCAAGAATGTGGTTACAGTGAGGTGTTATAGAAGATGGTTGCTACCAGACGTGTGTGTGTGTGGGGGGGGGGGGTGGATCCCGTATCCCTTGGTGTAGCTGTAGCTGCAATTGAGGAACCCCACTATGATTCGTCTATGAATTGTCGTCTGCTGGCTGATGACTACCACGTCTTCTCAGCATATTGGAATTCCCAGAACATAGACGATTCCTTACTTGTGGAACTTATAGACATACTTAACTTCATATAAATAGAGATTGCAATTAAATCATTTCCAAAAGTTAAAAGTTTTGATACACGAGGATTTGTTAAAGATTTTTAAGCTAAAAATAACTTTCTATTCGACAGTTTAAATGCTTCCAAATTCATTTCAAATTTCGAAGGATTATAAATTGATTCATACCCCGATCCAGTTGTATTTGCTACAACTTTTCCTCTTAATTGGAAGAACCGACTGAAGAATGGCGGCCAGAATGCCTCTGGACAGTGGGCTTTACAAACTCTCCCGCATGTCAACATGTTTTCTCTGATGAGTTTGCTGCTCTGGTACCCCCACGACGTAAATTCACTAGACCAACCCGACAATCTGCCAAATCCCAGCAATTCACTGTGGAGGTCCCCAGACGCCGAAGAACTTTCTACTCCAAAAGCTTCTTTCCTCGTGCTGCTGGACTCTGGAACTCCCTGTCTGCTTCCTGTTTTCCTGACGTTACTGACATGCAGAAACTTAAAACTAATGCAAACAGACATCTCGCTGCGCAGCTCCTAATTTAGGTTGACCCCCTCCTCCCCCAAACCATCACCCTTTTTTCTCAGTAGCCCCTTACGTCTACAGTGGCGGCCTGCCTTGTTTGGGGTGAACTATGATATAAAAAAAATTTAAAAAATAAAAAATGTCAACGTTGCCTCAAGTCGAGCCGGGGGGGGGGCAGAGATCGTTAGACTTCTTTACTTCTTGACGTCACAGCCACATCAGACCTCCCCTTCCCTCTCCCCCCATTCCTCAATATACAAAAAAAAATTATTTAAATTCAAACTTGTTAAAAATTTGCACCATCCACGCCACGAGACTAAAGAGAAGACAATCTGTTTTGGAGATGGATGGTCATCATCATCAGCAGCAGCAGCATCAGCATCATCATCATCATCATCATCATCATCATCATCAGTAGTAGCATCATCATCATCATCATCATCATCATCATCAGTAGTAGCATCATCATCATCAGTAGTAGCATCATCATCATCATCAGTAGTAGCATCACCATCAGCAGCATCACCATCATCATCATCATCATCATCATCATCATCATCATCATCATCATCAGTAGTAGTGGCAGCATCATCATCATATTCGGTTTAACGTCCATTTTACATGCTGGTATGCATAGGAGGCTTTTAGAAATTGACTTCCAAACTAACCTATCTCTGACCAGGTCTTTATTTATCCCTCTTTCTCTCAAGTCCATCTTTATCACTTCCTCCCACGTTTTCCTTGGCCTACCCCTACGAACTGGACCTGCTACCTTAACTGTTCTACATCTACTAACCCCAAAACTCTCATCCATTCTTTCAACGTTACCACCCCATCGAAGTCTCCTGTTCTGCACACATCTAGATTTAATCTTTCTCTGAGGTCATCAGAACTAAGCCTGCTTTTAAGACTCACATCACACATCCATTGTATCATTCTCATATCATTTCTCTCCATGCAACGCATACTATGAGACTGATACGATGGATGTGTAATGTGAGTCTTTAGTTCTGATGACCTCAGTGGAAGATTAAATGCCTCCTTGCTAAACACTCGGCATTATAAGGTGAAGATCAAGGGTAAGTGGAGCAATCCAGGGAAATGAGTGGCACCCTCCCCTACATCTCACTGTAGTAGTTAATGAAACGGGAGCTTTCAGATCGCCCTCGACTACAGTCGATCCATTTATATTAGCTTGCAGTAACCAAATAAATGAATAAATAACACTTTTCGTACTGCGATATGCACTCATTAACATCTACTCCTTTCTTCTCACGCAAGAAGTTTAATATTTAACCGTTTACTTATCTTTATCTACTTATGTAGTACGTTATCAAAGAGTTTTTGAGAAGTGTAAATACACCATTTGACCACACATATGAAAGTTACCCCCTCTCCCTCCACCTGTTTTATTCTGACTATGAGAGGGGAACCTATCTTCAATTTGTCTTTTATATCTTTGGGAGGTGACGTGTAAACCTATTCTATCTACATATATACTCATATATATATATATATGTATATATTGAAGTTTTTTTTTCTTTACCTGGGGGGGGGGGCTCTGAAATACCTGACTAGTTCACAAGCGTAGATGAACCCGTAGACTTCGTTAGGTCATCCATTTAGAATAAAAACTGAATATAAAAACTGGGGAAGGGAGACCTCTTTAGTCCTGATCGACAACCTTCCTAGACCTGGAGTCTTGAACAAAATATGCGGATTGCAAACCTAAAATTGCTTAAGGTGTAGATGGGCTCTGCCTATCGCCTGACCTTTGCACTCCTTCTTTGTCTATTAGTCAGGTGCAGAGGTACTAGCACAGGGACACCTCAAAAGACACCCAGTGCTTGGCCTTGTTTCCAGACTAAGACAATGAACGGCGTCTCTCTTTCTCTCTATCTGGGCAGCTTGGGGAAAATCTTTTGTCACTAAGTCTCACATGACTAGTCCGGGTCGCTCTTGCTCCGATAGTTTGATGGTACAGGTTAGACAGCTTGTCTGGTTGCTGTTTCCAACTGTTAGTACAGGAGCCCTAACTCTTAGGTAACGCTAAGAACGGCTGCTCCATCAACATTTGTATAATATCGTGGGTAACTGTACGTGTCATGTTGCGCATGGAAAGAGACCCTACAGTTATCCCTGATGGGCTTTCCCGAGGCCACAACCCTCTGTGAATCAAGTCATGACTAATGGACTGGATTAGTGAGCTTATTGGCACCAAACAAGCACCCACTTTGCCCTCCCCACTCTATCTTAAAACCAAAATGACAATACAAAAAAAAAAGAATTAAACCTAAACCAGACACCCACCAAAAAACATCTTTGCCTTCTCCTTTGAGACTAGCATTCACAAATATCAGGGGACTTAGAACCAACATCAACAATGTAGAAACCTTTCTCCTAGCGAATATCCTAGTTCTAAGTGACACAAACTTTCAATCTTCAATCTCCTCACACCATTTTGACATGACTGAATACCTCCCACTCTACTGTAAAGACTCTGACAAACATATGCACGGGCTAGGAGTTTATGTTGGAACTCTCTGACCTTGACTAGAGAACATGGACTAGAAACAGATGATCAAGCCTACATGTGCTTTAGATTAACTTCACAGCAAAGCGTTAGTTACTTATATTTCTTATACCGTTCTCATTCAACCCAGGACTGTACCCTTCTTAACTCTGCCTCTGAAAGCATAGATATAGCACTCTCACTTGACACGAGTGCCCAAAAACATGTATTTGGGGATTCATGCACATCACCGTGACTGGCTTGGATTCCCAAGCTATACAGACACAACTGGTAACTCCACGTATAGTTTCTCCATAACGCACTCCCTCTCACAGACTGTCACTTTCTCGATCTGCCTCCCTGATGATGTGGACCAGCAAGCCTAACTTCTTGACCTGTTCTTACCTCACTGCTCGAGGCTTGTGAGACGAATGCTCGTAGCCCGCTTGGGAATGCTGATCACCTTGTGATAATGATTGATATCACCCTAGAATCTCGCACCAAAGTTGAAGAGCCGTTGCTCAAATCAACGGGATACTTTAAACAGGCTGATTTTGATTCCATCAGCGACAACATCAGAAACGCCCCGTGTTCTGTATTTTTCTTACCATCTTTTAATGTTTATCCTTGACGAACTGTTAATAAACTAAATATTATTGTTATTCAATTGTTTCTCATGCATATTATAAACAGGCTGATCTCATAAAGAGGCTGTATTCTGTGCATTAAATACGGTTTGAAGTTAGCAATGACCATCGAGAAACAAGCGACAACTAACTGGACCTTTCTTAAATACAATTTTTATTCCATTTTGCTTTCATCACGAGATGTTGTTCTGACCGTTACATTTTTGGTACTCTCGCGCCTACCCCATGGTCAAGATTCAAAACAAGATTTCGATCTCTTTCTAATTTTGCCTTCAAATGGATAGGACATGTTTTTTCATATCCACTTTACTATAAAGGACATCCACCAGAAAAAAATTTTTTTTACACTGTGTAACACACATGCTTCCTTTTACTCTTTAAAGAAAATAACACGTGCATTTTCTTATTGTAATGGGGACGATTGTACTCTTTATTTAGGACTCATTGCAGGGTTATTTCCAGCATAATCACATTGACACACAAGTTCTTGTTAGATCACCGAAGTTAAGCAACATACCAGATGGGTGACCATTTGGGAATACCAGGCGCTGTTCGTAGGAGGACGTCGACACCTCCCTGCGAGAACCGCAAAAAACAAATTTCGTCATCTCCCCATACCGGGATATACATGCGACTGGGGACCGCTTGTAAATTTGATAATCCCTAGAAACTTCCTCCTTCGGACGGAGGCCGGTTCAACCCTCCAAGGGTGAATGCCGTACCAGGCAGGTACAGGTATTTCCTTTGTGTATACTTTGTGTATCACATGATTTTCTTACTGTCTTTTAATGTTTGTCCTAGACAAACTGTTAATAAACTAAATATCATTGTTATCAAATTGTTTCGCAATGGTCTTTTTCTTTGCGACACACATGTTGATACAATATACGACATATGCGTGTATTATCAATGATAATAGCCAACGTATAATACTGGATGATTATATATTCTGCGAATGTATGATACTTGATGATTATATATTCTGCGAATGTATGCAGACGAAGGTAAAGATAGAAGATGAAATATTCCTATTCTTCAGTTCCATTTTGGGGAAAAAAATTGTACTTCTTGATTTTTTCATCTCAACAGAATTTTTATAGTATTTTTCTTCCAGATTGTCTCGGATAATG
This sequence comes from Sepiola atlantica, assembly GCA_963556195.1. Lineage (NCBI taxonomy): Eukaryota > Metazoa > Mollusca > Cephalopoda > Sepiida > Sepiolidae > Sepiola > Sepiola atlantica. The sequence goes on along the minus strand of OY744540.1, from coordinate 9,089,843 downwards.
TGTGTACGTGTGTATGTGTGTGGTAACGTGTTTTTTTTGTTTTTTTGACAATATCAGAATTAATAAAAAAGATTTCATTGATAATGACTAAATTAAGTTAGAAAAAATAGAAGGGTTAGGGTTAGGGTTAGAAAAAATAGAAGGGTTAGGGTTAGAAAAAATAGAAAGGTTAGGGTTAGGGTTAGAAAAAATAGAAGGGTTAGGGTTAGAAAAAATAGAAAGGTTAGGGTTAGGGTTAGAAAAAATAGAAGGGTTAGGGTTTGAAAAAATAGAAGGGTTAGGGTTAGGGTTTGAAAAAATAGAAGGGTTAGGGTTAGGGTTTGAAAAACTAGAAGGGTTAAGGTAAGGGTTTGAAAAAATAGAAGGGTTAGGGTTAAAAAAAATAGAAGTGTTAGGGTTAGAAAAAATAGAAGGGTTAGGGTTTGAAAAAATAGAAGGGTTAGGGTTAGGGTTTGAAAAAATAGAAGGGTTAGGGTTAGGGTTTGAAAAAATAGAAGGGTTAGGGTTAAAAAAAATAGAAGTGTTAGGGTTAGAAAAAATAGAAGGGTTAGGGTTAGGGTTTGAAAAAATAGAAGGGTTAGGGTTAAAAAAAATAGAAGTGTTAGGGTTAGAAAATATAGAAGGGTTAGGGTTAGGGTTAAAAAGCATAGAAGGGTTAGGGTTAGAAAAAAATAGAAGGGTTAGGGTTAGAAAAAATAGAAAGGTTAGGGTTAGGGTTAGAAAAAATAGAAGGGTTAGGGTTAAAAAAAATAGAAGTGTTAGGGTTAGAAAAAATAGAAGGGTTAGGGTTTGAAAAAATAGAAAGGTTAGGGTTAGGGTTAGAAAAAATAGAAGGGTTAGGGTTAGAAAAAATAGAAAGGTTAGGGTTAGGGTTAGAAAAAATAGAAGGGTTAGGGTTAGAAAAAATAGAAGGGTTAGGGTTAGGGTTTGAAAAAATAGAAGGGTTAGGGTTAGGGTTAAAAAAAATAGAAGGGTTAAGGTAAGGGTTTGAAAAACTAGAAGGGTTAGGGTTAAAAAAAATAGAAGTGTTAGGGTTAGAAAAAATAGAAGGGTTAGGGTTTGAAAAAATAGAAGGGTTAGGGTTAGGGTTTGAAAAAATAGAAGGGTTAGGGTTTGAAAAAATAGAAGGGTTAGGGTTAAAAAAAATAGAAGTGTTAGGGTTAGAAAAAATAGAAGGGTTAGGGTTAGGGTTTGAAAAAATAGAAGGGTTAGGGTTAAAAAAAATAGAAGTGTTAGGGTTAGAAAATATAGAAGGGTTAGGGTTAGGGTTAAAAAAAATAGAAGGGTTAGGGTTAGAAAAAAATAGAAGGGTTAGGGTTAGAAAAAATAGAAAGGTTAGGGTTAGGGTTAGAAAAAATAGAAGGGTTAGGGTTAAAAAAAATAGAAGTGTTAGGGTTAGAAAAAATAGAAGGGTTAGGGTTTGAAAAAATAGAAGGGTTAGGGTTAGGGTTTGAAAAAATAGAAGGGTTAGGGTTAGGGTTTGAAAAAATAGAAGGGTTAGGGTTAAAAAAAATAGAAGTGTTAGGGTTAGAAAAAATAGAAGGGTTAGGGTTAGAAAAAATAGAAGGGTTAGGGTTAAAAAAAATAGAAGTGTTAGGGTTAAAAAAAATAGAAGTGTTAGGGTTAGAAAAAATAGAAGGGTTAGGGTTAGGGTTTGAAAAAATAGAAGGGTTAGGGTTAGGGTTTGAAAAAATAGAAGGGTTAGGGTTTGAAAAAATAGAAGGGTTAAGGTAAGGGTTTGAAAAAATAGAAAGGTTAGGGTTAGGGTTAGAAAAAATAGAAGGGTTAGGGTTAGGGTTTGAAAAAATAGAAGGGTTAGGGTTTGAAAAAATAGAAGGGTTAAGGTAAGGGTTTGAAAAAATAGAAGGGTTAGGGTTAGGGATAGAAAAAATAGAAGGATGCCTTTTCTGAGAAAAAAATCAATTGTAGGTCGGAAAGCCATAATTGTTGTGCACAAATTTTCAACCAATCAAATATTTCTTTTTGTTAGTTTTTAGTTTTTTTGTTTTTTGCTGAGGAGGAGGAGGAGGAGGAGGAGGAGGGTGTGTGCTCTTTTGTTTGGCCTTTATTTGTTTTTCTTTGGTCATATATTGCTCAGCAACATAAATTATAGCATCATTTTATTTTTAATTTAAAAACGTTCTATTATTTTAAAAAAAAAACGCTTTTTCCCCATTTCTTTTTTTTTCTGTTATTAGTCGGTAGAAGCCATGACACCAGTGTTGCCCCGGACAATGTCCAGAGAAATTCTTTAAAACAACAACTTTGGAATTTGAATGTGACGGCTCTTTGCCCAAGCAGAGACATTTGGAATTCGATTGTTCCCAAACCGTGGACTCTTCAGATTTCAATAGAAACTTGAGGGGTTAGGAAAGTGGAATGGGGTAAATGATGAATAAATTTTGAAAATAGAGTTTTAAATTAAATCAGGTTTTTACATCTTTCTCTCTCTTGTAACATGTAACATGTAAAGTTATCTAGTCGGATTTTTAAAGTCAGACCCAAATAGCAATTTGTCTGACTTTCTTTGGACAAGTCTATTTTTTTGTTTTTTTCCTTTCACTGTGTTATTGCCACAAATCTATTTTATTTCGCTTTAATTTATTACCGAAAATTTTTATTCCGGCTAAGAAAACTGTTGGAATGGAGACATTTTTCCTTCCTCACCAAAACAGATTAAAGGGAAGTTACTGAGTTAAAAAATAAATATTATGTGACTTCAAGTAAGTGTGTGTGTAATGTGTGTTTAATGTGTTTCTCGCCTCTACATTAATTTTCGAAGACATACTTCATCATGAGAATTTCAAATAAAGATATATTAAAATACCTTTTTTTTCTTCTTTTGATCATCTCGTTCCGTCAGCCATGACTGATTAAATAAAGGGTTCTGTTCGAAATTCCGTCCAGATTCCCGAGTTCGACAGAAATATTCCCGAGTTCGAAATTATACATTTTAATAAGGCTGGAGGTTACAGTGGCCGAAACATTGTGATGATAACACTCAAGATGAGAACAGTAGTCCGAATAATCGAAATTATACAAATTATCAATCCTTATCTAAAAAATTCAGAAACATAATTTAATATATATATATATATATATATATATATATATATATATATATATATATATATAATCCAGGAAATCCACAGGATAGGAATCCAAAGGATTTCAATCGAGCTTATAAAAAGTGCTCAATATCAAATAGAGCTTTCATATATGATTATTTCTTTATTTACACAGACATGTACAAAATCTGCAACACTGGTATGTCGATGTTATCGATCAACAGCTGTTAGAAACTGAGATCGCATCAGGCAGAATTAAAATCCGCTCTTAACCATAGATCATATTTGGAAAGAATGAAATGGGGAGAAAAGAAAAGAAATTTTAAATTAGAATTGGGACCGTATATATATATATATATATATATATATATATATATATATTAATCCAGATAAAGTAAAAATCCACACTGGCATGTCGATGTTATCGATCAACAGCTGTTAGAAACTGAGATCTCATCAGGCAGAATTAAAATTCGATCCTTACCTCAGATCATATTTGGGAAGAATGAAATGTGAGAGAAAAGAAAAGGAAATTTAATATATATATATATATATATATATATATATATATATATATATATATATATATATATATATATATACACTAGATGAACTACTTGGCCTTTTGGCTGGGATCACAGTGTAGTATCTGTTCCGATGGATACTGCACCCCATAGACCGGTACCGTCTTGACCTTCAGGGCTTGATGACGCCGGTCTGTGGGTTTGTCCTGTGCAGTTCTAGGAATTCCACCCTTCCAGGCTTTGCCTCCCCTCTTTGGGAAGGAGTAAGTTTATTGCTTACTGCCTGAGGCGCCCCTACCGGGGAATGCCGACAGGGCTGTCCAGGCATTTTTTGTAGGCCAGAGTGCTCATCTTCTCGGGCGGTGGCTTTTCAAATCCCACTTTCCCGACCTTGTGTCACATCTTACCTTGTGGGAGGAAGATAAATATTATGTATATATACTAGATGGACCTGTGGAAATTCCACAATCAATTTTAAAAAATAGATTTTAATTTTATTATTTTCATATACATACGATGGGACATATATATATATATATATATATATATATATATATATATATATATATATATATGTATATATATATATATATGATGTAGGAAACGATGGGGCTCTCTACAGTATGGTATAATGACGAGAAACACTTTTTATATGAAAAATGCTTTTTATATACATACGATGGGACATATATATATATATATATATATATATATATATATATATATATATATATATATATATAGCACTAGATAAAGTGAAAGAATAAAATAAGGTGCGAATAAAATTTTATTAGAATTCAATGTTTAAGCAAAGTACTTTAAAGTCCTTAACTCATGAGTTTTCAAAGAAAATCTTCTCCTCAGAGGATGTTCACTAATTAAAGATATTAGTTGCCTCTTATATCTTTTGTTGTATTAACCTTATATATATATATATATATATATATATATATATATATATATATATATATATATATATATATATAGTCTTGGAAGTTTCTCAACTATTAAAACTATATAAAAAAAAAAAATAAATAAATACCCCCCCCCCCCCCAATAAAAAAAAACCTTACGTCCCAAGTCGTTCAGTGGAAAATCACTCATGAAAGTCAATTTAACTTTTACAGTTATTATATTAGTTTGCTTCTAACATTATTTAAGGGATCATCAGTTGTTTACCATGAAAAACCGTTTCGGGAATTTAATATATATATATATATATATATATATATATATATATATATATATATATATATATATATATAGTCTTGGAAGTTTCTCAACAATTAAAACTATAAAAAAAAAAATTAAAATAAATAAATTAAAAAAAAACCCTTAAGTCCCAAGTCGTTCAGTGGATCATCAGTTGTTTACCATGAAAAACATATATATATATATATATATATATGTAGTCATTTTTGTGAGTGTTTTTGCGGTGTACCTTAAATTCTAGTTTATTGTTGGACTTAATTATAAGAGTATCAAGGAAGGGAATAGAGCCGTTTATTTCAGTCTCATGGGTGAATTTTATGGAGGGTTCTACTGTGTTGAGTTTATCCTTAACATGAATGATTTGTGTGTCTGTGGGGAGGAAAATTAAAATATCATCTATGTATCTAAAGTATTCGATGTTAGGAGGTAGTCTATATTTGAAAGGACCGGATTCTAAGAATTCTAAAAAGAGGCAGGCCAATACACCGCTAAGGGGGTTGCCCATGGGGAGTCCAAATTTTTGTTTGTAGAATACTTCGTTAAATTGGAAATATGTTATGTCAGTGATGAGTCTAATTATTTCTATAAAAATGTTGGGGGGAAAAGGTAGGTCGGTTTTTGTTTTCTTTATATGTGTGTGAAGTAAGTGTAGGCATTTTTTTACAGGTACGTTAGTGTAGAGCGAAGTTACATCTAGGCTGTGTATATTTTTATTTTCTACGTTGATGTTTTTTATTCTGCTAAGAAGGTCGCCTGAATTTTTTATGTGGGAGGGACTGATGGTACCCATTAGTGGAGTGAGGATGTTAGCTATGGCCCGTGCGATTTTGTGTGTGGTGCTACCTATGCTTGATACAATTGGACGCATGGGGGTGTCAGGTTTGTGGGTTTTGGGGAGCCCGTATAATGTGGGAATGATAGGGTGATACTCAATGTTTGATGCCCATTTTTTGTTGTTCTTAATTAGGTGTTTGAAAGATTTGTTAAAATGTTCTATGTTTTTATCTATAGTTTTCTGGTCAGTTTTAGTGTATATGTTTTCGTCGGATAATAGAGTAGATATTTTTTTGATATATGAGTTTTTGTCCATGATTACTATGCCCCCTCCTTTGTCAGATGGTGATATGAGTATGTTGTTGTTGTTACCTTTTCCCCCCAACATTTTTATAGAAATAATTAGACTCATCACTGACATAACATATTTCCAATTTAACGAAGTATTCTACAAACAAAAATTTGGACTCCCCATGGGCAACCCCCTTAGCGGTGTATTGGCCTGCCTCTTTTTAGAATTCTTAGAATCCGGTCCTTTCAAATATAGACTACCTCCTAACATCGAATACTTTAGATACATAGATGATATTTTAATTTTCCTCCCCACAGACACACAAATCATTCATGTTAAGGATAAACTCAACACAGTAGAACCCTCCATAAAATTCACCCATGAGACTGAAATAAACGGCTCTATTCCCTTCCTTGATACTCTTATAATTAAGTCCAACAATAAACTAGAATTTAAGGTACACCGCAAAAACACTCATATATATATATATATATATATATATATATATATATAATGTAGGAAACGATGGGGCATCCTACAGTATGGCATAATGACGAGAAACACTTTTTATGTGAAAAAGGCTTTATTCATATGGACTAAATAAAATTTGTTTTGAATAAAAAGATGTCATATATATATATATATATATATATACATATATATATATATATATATATACATATATATATATACATATATATATATATATACATATATATATATATATATATATATATATATATATATATATATATATATATATATGAAGTGTATGCATACAGAGTGGCCACCACTAAGCACGCGGTTAAGTAGGTGATGACCCCGGGCACGAAAATCCTTTCTTCTTTTTTTCAAAAGAAGAAAGGAACTGTTTAGTGTGCACTGGCTGGCATATTGCAGTCATCGAAATAATCTCCTATAATCTGGTATAATTACCCTATAAAAAGTGAATGGCTAGATGGAGTAGGTGGCTACTATTCATCGTAGAGCTGGCCTAGGGCGTTCAATACTTTGGTGCTGACTTTCAACACAGTTTTCCTATCATCTAACGACTTCAGTGATTATGCTCTCATAAAAGTGCAAAGGGGCGGACGCAAAAAAAAAAAATTTCAAAGCAACCCCCCCCCCAAAAAAAATTTCAAAGCAACCCCCCCCCCAAAAAAAATTTCAACGCAACCCCCCCCCCACCAAAAAAAATTTCAAAGCAACCCCCCCCAAAAAAAAATTTCAAAGCAACCCCCCCCCAAAAAATAAATTTCAAAGCAACTCCCCCCAAAAAAAATTTCAAAGCACCCCCCCCCCAAAAAAAAATTGACTGCTAGAGTGAAAACTGAGCGAAAATAGAGCTTAGTTTACAGGATCTGAACGTTTTTATTGTTTGCCAGTTAAGCCTGTGCCTAATGGACTTTAAAATGATTTAAATTTTCACAAATGTTTGGAGTTTGTACGATTTTATGTGATTTTCCTGTAGTTTATTTTTCAAGATTTATTTAGTACACCCTAACCCTAACCCTAACCCTAACCCTAACCCTAACCAGAACCCTACACCCTTTTATCATAAATTTAAAAAAGATAGGTTAGGAACTAGATACAAAAGGAAACAGTGTTCCTCATTCAATGCCGGGTAACACCGGGTCTTCCTGCTAGTTTGTATATAAAAATAATAAAATTAAAATCTATTTTTTCAATTCACTGTGGAATTTCCACAGGTCCATCTAGTATATATATATATATATATATATATATATATATATATATATATTAAATTTCCTTTTCTTTTCTCTCCCATTTCATTCTTCCCAAATATGATCTGAGGTAAGGATCGGATTTTAATTCTTCCTGACGAGATCTCAGTTTCTAACAGCTGTTGATCGATAACACTGACATGCCAGTGTCGCAGATTTTGTACATGTCTGTATAAATAAAAATAATCACATATATAAAAGCTCTATTTGATATTGAGCACTTTTTATAAGCCCAGTTGAAATTCTTTTTATTCCTTTCTTTTGATGTTTACTTTACTTGAATTAATATATATATATATATATATATATATATATATATATATATATATATATATATATATATATATATATATATATATATATATATATGACTCTGTGAACCGGGTTCGTGCCTCCCGACCGTCTTAAATTGTTACTTTCCTGCATTGATGAGAGCAATAAGCTTGAAATGCTGTAAGTATAATAATTTGATATTTATTTATAAATATTATAATAATAATTTAAGAAATTAAAGTCGAGCAATGTCGGGGATGTTAAAAATAGACTATCAAAAAGCTCTAATGCAAAGTTATAAATACGTTCGTCGAACACTCTCGATTAGTCTTCTGTCTGTGTCTGCGTTTAGGTACATATTGATCTTAACTTTCCTTAATCACGTGACAGTTTCCAGTGGCCGCAAGGATAGGGTGACTGTTTGCAGATTCTGGGCTGACTCTGTGAACCGGGTTCGCGCCTCTCGATCATCTGAAATTGTCATTTTCTCTGCGCTGATGAGAGCCAAAAGCTTGAAACGACGTCGTACGTAGGTCATGGACGGCAGCACAGGGGGGGGGGATGGCTTTTACGGTCATCAATAATAAAGTTATATATGCATGTGTTTAACCGGGCCCCCCCCCCACTTTTTAGGAGAGCCCCCCCACACACACACACACACACACACACTTTTATAACTGTGCCGCCGGTCCTGCGTAGGTAAACTATTAAAAATATAATTTAATATTTTTAGAAGCCCCTTTAAGTAAAATTTAAATCGAGCACTGTTGGAGAGATTAAAAATAGACATTACACCTAAAAGCATCAGTGTGAGACTCCGACTCTGTCGTTGAATTCTATTTGATTGTCTTGATGTTTACGCTTGCCGCGTAAATATAACTTAATTCTCAGTTATCACGTGACAACCTCTCATGGCCTAAGGGATAAGGCAAACGCTTACAAGCTCAAGGTGTCTCTGTAAACTGGGTTCGCGCCCCGTGACCGTCTGAGATTGTCATCTCCCTGCGCTGATGAGAGTCGAAAGCTCGAAACGACGTCGTACGTAGGTAAAATATTAAAATATAATTTAATATTATTTATGGGAAATAAAAAAGGAAAAACCAAGAGATATTTTTTTTTTATATATATATTCATCAACGTTTCGTCTTTATTTGTAAGACTTCCTCAGGATTATAATTTTAAGAAAAATGTCATCCTGAGGAAGTCTTACAAATAAAGACGAAACGTTGATGAATATATATAAAAAAAAAAATATCACTTAGTTTTTCCTTTATCATTTCCCATTACGTCGGATTACTCTCATCCTTCCTTTCTCATATATATATATATATATATATATATATATATATATATATATATATGTATGTATATATATATATATATATATATATATATATATATATATATATATATATATATATATATATATATATATATATATATATGTACCGAATAATAAATATTACTCTCTTAATTTTGATTTTCTCTATTAATTGAGCACTCTGCTGGGATTTTTCGTACCATCTTACAAATGAAGTTATATATATATATATATATATATATATATATATATATATATATATATATATATATATATATTATTCCTATATAATTTTATAGCTAACTACCATATCGCAGAATGGTTCTTGGGTGTAGTGTTTAAATAGTATTATTATCATTATTTGTACTCACTAGGAATTCTCACACAGATCAGTGATTGCTCACCGACAACAACCAGTGGTATTTCCTGGAGTCTGAGTGACAACAAGCCTCCCCAGATTTCCAGTATTCTTCACCTCTTTTCGATAACGATGCGGTATCGCAACAGCCTCTTACCATTGATTTCTCATTGGTAAGGACCATTGGTCTTCTTTGGGATTTGGGTGGCAATAAGCCTCCCCAAGGTCTCAACATTCTCCGCACTTTTCCAGTGGAGGTCTGGTTTGTACTGTCCCTCCTCGGTCTTCTCATCCTCCTCGACCCTCTACAAATATTTTGTCTTTTTTTTTGGGGGGGGGGGAGTGGGGAGAGAAGGGGGAGCTTATGGTGTTTCTTATAATTTCTGTTCCTTGGTTCATTTTTGTGTGGTGATAGCTGATGCCGATGTAATTTATTGGGTGGGGGGGGGGTTATGATGTGATGTTTCTTGCAGTTTCTGTTCCTTGGTTCGTGTTGTGGTGTTCTTCGTGTGGTTTTGTTTCTTTCCTGTTGTAAATTCCTTGTGACTGGTTACCCTTTGTAGCTTATGTGGGTTGGTTTCCACATTCGAGGATTGTTTTTTTTAATTATTTTTTATTATTATTATTATTATTATTATTATTATTATTATTTTATTTTTTTATTTTTTAAATTATCATCATCATCATCATCATCGTTGCCGTTGTGGTCGTCGTCGTCGTCGTCATCATCATCATCATCATCATCATCATCATCATCATCATCATCATCATCATCATCATCATCATTATTATTATTATTATTATTATTATTATTATCATTATAATTATTATTTTTATCATCATCATCATCATCATCATCATCATCATCATCATCATCATCATCATCATCATCATCATCATCATTATTATTATTATTTTTTTAATAATTATTATCATTATTATTATTATTATTATTATTGTCGTCGTCAGTTGTAGTAGTAGTAGTATTTGATATGCAAATTACCATATCATACCGTAGTCTTAAGGGTAATGTTTTATTATTATTATTATTATTATTATTATTATTATTATTTATTTATTTATTTATTTATTTATTTATTTATTTATTTATTTATATATATATATATATATATATATATATATATATATTAGTGAAATTAAAACTGAATTATTTCTACATTTGATTATTGGGGAAGTGGTCATTTGATCATCACCACTGGAGAGCCATGAATTTTAAAACTGTTCTGTTTTTAAATTTCCGAAACAGTTACATAGTAAACAGCTGATGATCCCTGTTTAATATTTCACGCTCAAGTTAAGGTTCCCTGTTTTTTGTTACACTGTTAGATATTTGAATCCCCTTTTTTTATTTGTGAATTTTCCAGCGGTAAGTCAGCATGTGCAAGTGCTAAGTCTACGATATTTTGGATTTAGTTAGTATCCCTGGGAATTTAAACTGTATTTTCTTTCTTTCTTTGAAATGACTCAAAGCTTCTTTAGACTATATATATATATATATATATATATATATATATATACTCGAGGTTGCAAGATTTCAAAACGTGACGTCAGTGGTTGGTGTCTTGTGCTCTACCAACTAAGCTACCATACTTGCTACTTGAACTGAGAGAAATAATATCGTATTTGAATGAAATTATTCATTTGTTTACATTGTTACAATACTGATCACCGACAGGTTCAATTCATTTTACAGAAGGTTCTTGCTTTATGCTAAGTGGAAAATGAAAACGAAATCCTTCTAGACAGAATCAATTTTTATTTTTATCTCAATCTAGAGTATCCCTTTTTGGGGAACTGGATTTTTCCCTACATTAAAAACTGACCTCGTGTCTAACTCTTGTCAGAATTTTTGTGGCGTTAACGAAAAACCGCTCTAAACGAAGGTTATGTTATCTAGGACAATTATCATAAAAAAAATTATAACAAGAGATAAGGAATGGAATAATACAAGATGTTCGTAAAAGTTAAAATAAAGTTTTATTTACAAAAAAAAAGGTAGCCTGGACTGCTTTTTTTTCCAAAGCTGGAATAAATAAATTATTCCTGGATAACGTACAAAAAAAATAAAAATCAAAAAAATACAACATCAGTATTTCTGAACATTAAAGTTAGATACAACAAAAATTGACACAATCTAAGTTAAGGAATAAATCCTTTTAAAACATGAACTTACTATAAAGTCCGTATTCTTACAAATCAATCAAAAGTCTCTTTTTTTCTTTACACCAAAGTTACAATCAAAAGAAATAAAAATTAACAAACCGTGCTGAAGGCCGAACATAATTTCCACGATAAAAATAACTCTTCTTTTATTTTATCAAACGTCTGTCAGAAAGTTCTTTTTTTCTTTTTCTTCAATAATTTTCTTTTAGCAAATCCAACGTAATATATACGTCACAAGAACAATACCAATTTCAAATAAACATAATACTTGCTATTTCTCGTTTGTCTTGAATGGCAATCACGCGCGAATGTAAGGATTCAACTGGCACAGTTATATCTCTCAAATCGATCTGTGTTGCAAAGACGATCAATCTCTATGATTCTTAATCTCTGATTAGAATCTTCTCGACAGCAAAGTATTTCAATTCTCGGGAGCTAAGCTCTTCAACATAGGCAATTTCGTTCCCGGAGCTATCTCGTTCAACTTCTTCATTCCAAGTCTCTGACTTGAAACTTCCTCCCAAGGATAACATTCTCGACCGAGGGGAAAATATTTCATACACAACAGGCAACTCTTGCCAAGAGATATCATATCTCTTAAATTTCTTCAAGTAGAAATTCTTCACAAATTTAACGTCCCCCATGTGGACGGAGAAACAGGTTTAACATGTGTCGGCCTCGGCGTCCAACCCTGTTCTAACTAAATTTCGCGCCGATATCAACTCGACATAACCAATGCATCATTGCTAAAAATAGAAATCACGTGACACAAATGACCTCCCCGGCATAACACCCACGCAATATCCATATGACCTTCAACTATCACGTAGGCCACCTGACCTTTCAACAAAGGGAAGTAACCGTTGACTTACTTAGAAAAACATCTAGAAATTTCCACACTCTCCCGACAAAGAAAAAAAATGTACAATGTTATATACATGTCTCATGTACACATCAATACCACAAATAATCATCATCCCGTTCACTCACCTTCTTGCGAGTTCGAATGGGTCTAGAATTGGAAGTCGAGGCATGATCTCCACCAGCAACATCCGGCTGGACCACATCAGGAACCTCGGAACCACAAGGCTCCTCGGGAACCTCCGAGGTTTGATGGGAATGAGTAACCGACAACTCCATCGGAAAAAGGTGTCTCAAAGAATGTTCCTGAGAGGAACCATCTGCCTTCTTAATCAGGGCAGATCTAATATGAGAATCATCACCTGGAGTCAAACCTATCACTCTACCCAAGGACCAATATGGGCGAGCTTTGGCTGGGTTCTTAACAAGAACCACATCGCCCATCGCGATGACATCACCAAAATCAGATTGGTACAGATCACCACTCAGTTCTCTCAAGCCGAGCAGGTATTCTTCATACCATAAAACCTTAAATCTCTTTAAGAGAAGATCCCTTTGTTTCAACTTCTCCAAAAGGTCACTCCTAGAAGGAGGAGAATTCTCAAGAAAACATTCTTCAGAATTTATAAAAACAGCACTATTACAATACGGGCGAATAAACGCGTTTGGAGATATAATATCCAAACCATCATCTCCAGAACATCTATAAGTTAGAGGACGTGAGTTAATAGCATTCTGTATATCAGACAATACAGAAAGAAGTTCAAAATAACCCAACTTCTGCCGACTCACTAACTTATAAAGACAAACCTTCACCGTCTTAACAAGACGCTCCCAAACACTGCCGAACCAAGCAGAATATAAAGGTATCGTCTGGTGTTTGATGTCAAAGGTACTAAACTTCTCTTCAAACTCGTCAGACACCAGCACTTGCTTAATCAAACCGCATCCAGCAACGAATGATTTAGCATTGTCTGAGTATATATGGGAAGGCACACCATAAATGTTAAAAAATCTCACCAATGATAATATCACTGAGTGAGTAGACATGTCACTCACTAACTCCAAATGAACCGCCCTCACATTGAAGCACATAAAAAGCAATATATACATTTTTTGCGGTCCCCTTTCATCTTCAACCCACAAGTGACCAGTAAAGTCTATCCCGGTATAGTTGAAGGGCTTCACAAAATTAACTCTGTGCTTAGGTAAATTGGTTACCTTGGGGTATTTGAAAGATACGGCATTGTATCTTTTACACAGAGCACAGGCAGAGATAACCGACTTCACTGCCTGCCTGGATTTATGTATCCAGAAACCTGACAAACGGAGTTTGCTGAGGGTAGCTGCAATACCCAAATGCTTACATTTGAGATGACAGTCCATAACAATCAAATCAGTTATATGACTGCCTCGAGGTAACAAAATCGGATGTAAAATTTCCGGAGGGTAAAAGCTGGATTTACCAATCCTTCCCCCAGACCTTATCAAACTTCTATCATCCAGGTAAAGATCCAACTTCGCCACCAACGGAGGAATCTCACGGTTGGAGGGGTTCAACAAAAAGGACTTTTCCCTGGGAAGAAGCAAAGACTGCTCCAACCTAATCAAACAAATTCTGGCCACTTGGCCTGGTTCTTTCATGGATTTCCGCAACTTCAATACAAACTTAAACACGTAGGACAAAACTCTCATGAGTTTTCCCAAAGAAGAAAATCTCTTAAAATCCACTACCGGTGACAATTCCTGAATCACAGGAGCCACAGAGATGGCATTAGTCAGCACTAACCTCTGACTGTCAGAACTCAAACAGTTCAAATCATATACTGGCCAGTTAAAATTCTCACCGACCAGCCACTGCGGCCCCAATAACCAAAAGGGCAATAGAGATTTGAATTTCGCCAAAGAAATACCCCTGGTGATCAGGTCGGCAGGGCTGTCAGAAGTGTTCACATACCTGAACATCACTTCCAAACCTGTTCACACAATTTATCCACTCCCACTCGAATATCTTTTAACCTATTTCGGACAAATATACTCTTTGTCACAACTGTCTCAGACAGAATCCAGGACAACACGACTTGTGCGTCCACCGCAACCACCATTTTCTTGACCACATCCCTTTGAAACACCTTCAAAAGATTAGGGATACATTTCATCGCCAAAAAGACGGACAACAACTCAAGTGACGGCAAAGTTCTCCTTGTCAAAGGAGCCACTTTAGCCTTGGAAAATATTAATTTAGCAGCCCCATACTGGAAAATGTAAGCCGCAAAGCCAAAGGCTTGTTGTGAAGCATCACAAAAGATTATTAACGTGGCAGGCGCAGAGGAATCAACAGCACATCTGGGGATCCTCACACTATGCAGATTCATCAACTCAGGAAACAACTTGTTCCAAGTGAGCTGCAAACTCTCCGGTATCTTCTGATCCCATGACACCTGAGTTTTCCATATCTCACTGAGTATTTCCCTTCCCTTGATAGTCACAGGCAAAACAAGCCCCAAAGGGTCGAATATGGAAGAGTTCTGCGATAGGATGCCCCTTTTTGTATCAGCCGACACATCCAAGGAACCGACCGCCACATGCAAATTATCCTGCACAGGATCATACTCATAACCCAACACCTTCTCCAGAGGAGAATCATGGGTGACAAAACTTTTGTCAGCTTTCATTCGAGTGGTCAAAACATCACAATTGGAATTATAGGACCTTAAAGAAAAATTACCATCCTGCATGATACTCATTGCATTCAGGTATAGGTCCAACAAAGTTTTCTGTGAATTGTGAGTTTTTATAAGATTATCCACATAAAAATTTTCCATAAGCATATCCCTACATAAACTATGAGGGTATTTTTCAACATGATGTCTAATGACGAAGTTGAGAATAAATGGGCTGGCCACAAACCCAAAAATCAATGTTTTGTAACGATAACATACCAGTTTATCATTCAATTTTACAAAAAAGCAAAACCGATTCTTATCTCTTTCGGTTTCCAACCGAATCATGAGAAAAGCTTTACGGACGTCTGCCAACAGGACATAACGATCCATTCGAAACTTCAACAATAACTCTAGCATATCCGTGAAAAGGTTAATTCCCGGATAGACACAATCATTTAGAGAGGGATGTCCACCTGTTCGCAACGAACAGTTGAACACCGGCCTTATCTTTGTGGTACTCTGACCATTAGCCTTAATAACCGGACGGTGAGGAATCCAAGTATAATGAGTGAAATCCTCTGGATTCACTTCCACTCTCTCAACAATATCCTCCCTCTCCTGCTCTAAGAAAACCTGGCAGTAGTCCTCATATAGACCCTGCCTCGTCAAACGAGTGACAACCTTATCAAGCATGTTCAACGACACTTGATGGTTGGAAGGAACAGAAGGCAACTTTCCCTCGTCCCATGGCAAACTAACATAGTAGCAACTGTCTCAGTACGAGATCGAATTGCGAAAGGCATCAATTTTATTCTTGTCATAATCACTTACAGAGTTCTCAGTAACTCCTAGTGTTTCCAAACTAAAGAGCTTGTCCACGGCTCTTTCCACAGAAGAATCAACAAAACTATCGAAAGGGTCGAAGTATTGAGACTTCGGCTCAAGCACAAAATAAATATGTGTCATAAGACACCGTGAGTGTTCGGACACAACTTGGCTGTAATTCGCGCCAACAACTGAGGTATCCGTTTTCTTCATAACAGGACTCACAAAATTGGACATATCTCCAAAAGGCACAATTCCTTGAGGAAACTCAAAAACAGACCCATTCATGAAGGGAGACAACTTCATGGGTCCCAAATACATCAGTAGGTCAACACCTACCAAACCATGTACAGTAATACAATCATTTTCAACATTTGAAAAGTCGGCAGCCAATTTCCCCCCACCCGCAATAATACTTTCAATAGCAGTAGACAGACCCCTGACGTGAAACTGAAGGTCCAAGCCTTCGTCCACCAAAAAGGGTATAACACACTCAGAGTTCGGCACTTTGACCCGCAACTCGAGTTCATTTAGGCTCCTTCTGGCCGTTCCGAGAAAAGTTTTAATAAAGAAGTCTTTTCTCTTTACAGGCATAGAACGGCAATTCAAAGGGTCCAGAACTACATCAGACAAATAGGAGCGCTGGCTCCCTGAATCCAACAGACAATTGAAAGATTCCACAACTCCATTATTGACCACGTCAATTTTAATTATAGGCAGGAGAAGATTCACTTCTCCCACCTGGAGACAGGGGTTAGTATCCAACCGAGACTTGTCAAAGTC
Organism: Sepiola atlantica; assembly: GCA_963556195.1. Taxonomy (NCBI): domain Eukaryota; kingdom Metazoa; phylum Mollusca; class Cephalopoda; order Sepiida; family Sepiolidae; genus Sepiola; species Sepiola atlantica. The sequence goes on along the minus strand of OY744540.1, from coordinate 9,072,957 downwards.
AGGGCATAACGCACCTGCATGTTCGCAACTTTTACATTTCCAACAGGGGCGGAGACGACCACTTTTACCGGGGCACGCCTCGGCGTTATGGAACGGGCTAGTACAACGGGTGCACAACTTAGCCAATTGGCATCGTTGTAACCGATCCCTTAGAGAGGGATACTTCCCGCAATAGTAAGCAATATGGCAGTCACTACTGCAAAGGAAGCACTTATGTCGACTGGGTTTAGTTTTTACAAAAAAGTTCTCCAAAGTGGAGGGCTTCTTAACAGCACTAGCGGGCCTGAATCTAAAGGAACCAGACGAACGCGGTTTGGCGACGGGCTTTACCGTTTTAACCATCCTGGGTTTGACGATGTCCAACGTGCGCAACACCTCAGAATAATTATCAAAGATATCTCCCAGAGATGGGTAATTACCATTGACGGTATGAATCAGTTCCCGTCTCACAGAAAGAGGAAGTTTTTCAAAAATAATGCTACTTAGCAACAGATTGCCGGGGGCCTCCTCCTCTAGAAAATCCATACCAAAGGAGTTTTTCAGCTCGTATATTTGAGCTTTCACCTTAGTTAGAAAGCTCTTCACCGAGTTAGTATCTGAATCCCCAAGAGGCTTAGCACTATGGAGATCTTTAAAAATAGAGTTTACAATAAACTTTTTATCTAAAAATTCTCTATCTAGGATCTCCATCGCTGCCTCAAAGTTGGCATCCGAAATGGAAAGATGTCCCACTATTCGGTGGGCATAGCCCCTGAGGTGATTTTTCAGAATAATCAACCTCGTGGACTCACTGGGTATATTTGACACGCAATTTTCGAACTCCTTCGAGAAGTTGAGATACGCCAATCTGTCGCGTTCCAAACTCATGGGGTCGAAAACAGGACAGACAAGTTTTGGTGTCACACTACAAAGGGACGCTTTAGACTTCTCCCCTTCTCTATTATGTGGGGAGCCCTCATCCTTCCACATGCTCTCCAATTCGCTGAAACGTCGATCCACATGGATACGATATAACGTTTCGCTCCGACAGTTCTCAGACATCTCTTCGCGAGACTCACTCTCAATATAGGCACTTGTGATCTGCTCATTGAGCGAATCAATGGACGCAAAGAGTTCCTTAACCCTAACCTTCTGGGAAGAAACAAATTCCCGGTTCTCCCCCTCGCCACCCCCAAGAACATCAATAATAGTATCGACTTTAATTTTTACAATATCTCGCCTTTCTACAAGGAGATTGACAGTGGGGGTAGACGCCATTATGAACAAAATACAATATGGCGATCAGGTGTGGGCTAACCTAAAAGAGGCGCCAAACGTCTTCCCAATGGCGGGAAAATGACAACGTAAAATTATCTAAGTAAGATTCCTACAAAAAAAATGGGAAAAGGCTGTTCCAAAGTTAACCAAATTCGTTCGAATGTAATTCTAACAATTCCACTTGTCAGTCAAAGCAAAATTTTCAAGGGAAAAATAATTACACAAAAATCATTCAATATCTAACATTCAACAGTTTACAAAAATGGCGACTTAGAATACGCGGGAAATTACAAAAATGACTCCACGTGGCGAACAAAAATGGCGATCAGACTTTCAAACATGCAATTTTCACATAAAATACATAAAAAGAAAAAGAAAAAAAGCAGTCAGCTTAAAACAGTATTAAAACCTGAACATCTCGCATTTGACTATGTTTTAATTGTAATGATAGGCCGCCGAATCCCGTGCACCACGTCTGATACACGCAACTAGGCGCCAAAGGCAGAAAGGAGATTATCACTTGAAGTAAGTTCCTTCATTGACTCGGTACCAAAAAACAGCAATAGAAGAAAATTAATTCAAATCTAAACTAGTAGCACACTTTCGAGTATTTTTTCCAACACGCAAAATATGAAACAAGAAGTAGAATGCTTTTAATAGAAAGAAATTAGATTATTCCAGTATATCGTTCTCAATACGTCCATTGTAAAACGAAAATGGGACCCATAAAAAAAGCAGAATGCTTTTAATAGAAAGAAAATTAATTATTCCAGTATATCGTTCTGAAGTTCGTCCACCCAGACGAAAAATGGAACAAAAAAAAGCAGAATGTCGGAATTTTCGTGCATGGAGTACATCTTGTCTCGTTCAAATTCTCCATCTCCTCATTTCAAGTGTCCGGCTTGAAACAACTTCCCAAGGATAATATTCTCGACCGAGGGGAAAATATTTCATACACAACAGGCAACTCTTGCCAAGAGATATTATATCTCTTAAATTTCTTCAAGTAGAAATTCTTCACAAATTTAACGTCCCCCATGTGGACGGAGAAACAGGTTTAACATGTGTCGGCCTCCAACCCTGTTCTAACTAAATTTCGCGCCGATATCAACTCGACATAACCAATGCATCATTGCTAAAAATAGAAATCACGTGACACAAATGACCTCCCCGGCATAACACCCACGCAATATCCATATGACCTTCAACTATCACGTAGGCCACCTGACCTTTCAACAACCGTTTACTTACTTAGAAAAACATCTAGAAATTTCCACACTCTACCCTTGTGGGGGAGGCAAGTCAATAGGGATACACGCCCTTTACACCAGTATACGTAATTACAGTATTGAATTAATTATTTTAAAAGAGAAAAGACTGGTGAAATTTTGAAAATTATAATCATAAATCTTTCACACGCCGTAGATAGGTACTTGAGGTAGTCTTTAATGAAATTAGATCCCAATAGTCAAATTACGAATTCAGAGATATTTTCATACACAAAAAAAAACTGAAAGGAATGTAATTTTGACGATTGTAGTTATACAACTTTTCACCTGCCGTAGATAGGTACTTGAGGTAGTCTTTAATGAAAATAGATCCCAATAGTCAAATTACGAATTCAGAGATATTTTCATACACAAAAAAAAACAACCGAAAGGGATGTAATTTTGACGATTGTAGTTATACAACCTTTCACCTGCCGTAGATAGGTACTTGAGGTAGTGTTTTAATGAGAGAATATGGAGTTCATTTTAAAGAGCATATTTAGTCATAACTTTTTCGTTCCCAACGTAGACAATTACTTCAGCCGTTTATTTAATATTCAGGTCATTTTCAACAACACCATTTTTTATTTATTTATTTTTTTTTATATAATTTACGCCATTCCCCTCCCCCCCCCCCCTTCCCTGAAACTTCTTCAGAAACATTTCTCCATTTTATTTTTATTTTTTTATTTTTTTTATCTAATACTTCATTTGATCTCTGGAAAATCTTCAGCTCGAAGAAGAGGACATTATTGACTTTCTCATCGATATCTCTTTATGGTTTTTCTTCTGACTCAGAACTTCTTTTCGCGTCGATCCGGCTGAGGGCACGTGAACTCGCGCGGTAACCAACGGCAACGAGAACTGATCGCGTCGATTGGCGCGGATGGTCGTCCTTCAGCCGCATTTCAATGCATTTCAATGCAGTTCTTCTTGCAGAGGAAAATTCTTCGCCGTTTACTTGGCCACTGTTTGCGGATCGCCTTATTGCCTCTTTCCAAGAATGAGAAGGTTAATAAAAATATATATATATTATATAATAATAATGTTTTTGTTTTTTGCTCCTGTAGTAATCAAAACAAAAAAAAGGGTGAAAAAATGCAACAAATAAATGTTACCAAAGGCAAGATAAGTTACTCTTCTACTAACCTGGATAACGCTTTAAAAATAAGTTAATTATTTTAAAGCGTTTTTGGGTATATGTTACGACGCTCAGCAGAGGCGCGAACGGGGTCCAAAAAAAGAACGAGAAAGAGTTTAAAAACATAAATTTGCAACAAGTAAAGTTGACTTATGTCTAGAATAGACATTTTTCTACTTACCTATGTAATTTGTTTGTATTTTTACGTAGTATAAATGGCTTTTTATTAGATGTTAAAAAAAAATTTCTTGTGTTTTAAAACATCTAGTTTCTCAAAGAAAAATAGCGGCCAGTCCCTTTATATTATTACGTAGAGCGGCCATTTTGAATTCTTCGAAAACCGTCTGTTGAACTTAAATTTCTAATAATTAGCACTTCAAACGGGTTTAAAATACAAACAAATAGCACATGCACGTTTGAAACTAACTTTTACAGCTTACAGTTACTTTTATTTGTTGTATATTTGTTTTTTTAGCGTTTTTACTCTGCTGAGTCTCGTAAAAGATGCCCGCGTTTTTTGTTAAAAAAAAAACCGAGTGTCTAATCTGTTCAGTTAGAACGAAAAAAAAAAAAAAAACCCAACACCATGGCTGCCAATAGGCCCTGCACGAAAACACTTGATAGTCGCTCAAAAGTCGAAAATTAAACAAAACACTGGTATAAACACATCCAATAAAGGTCACCAATCGTTCGAAAATGTCATATTCTAGCAGTATTTTGTTTAATTTTCGATTTTTGAGCGATTATCGTGTGTCCTTGCACAGAGCATATTGGCAGCCATGTTTCTTTTTTTGTTGTTCTAACTGAACAGAGTGGACAGTCGGTTTGTTTTTACCCCCTCCCCCCCCCCCCCCAAAAAAAAGAAAAACGCGTTAAAATAAGTTAAAACACAAATAAACTTATCCAGGTTAGTAGAAGAGTAACTTATCTTGCCTTTGGTAACATTCATTTGTTGTATATTTGTTTTTTCACCCCCTTTTTGTTGTCTTTCCATTCTCTTTGACTCTTGACGACCATTTTGTGTTATACCAACTGATGCTGGCGCCACCACCTTTTTTTTGGAGGTGAGGTATGTCAGATTATATATTTTTATTTGCCCCCCCCCCTCTCTCGGCACCATGGCAGTTTCAAATCCCTTCGATTCATGTAATGTTCTTTCTGCATTTTATGTTTTTTTTTCTATTTCAACATAGCCGTCGTTGAAATACTTACCTGGCACTGTTTGTACCAGTCAGGGATACGTCTTTGACAATCAGTCCGACAGTGGTTTTGTTGCTGTCGTGCTGAGGCATGTTTCAGTTCAGTTCTAGAAAGCCCCCCCCCTCCCAGGCTTTACCTTCTCGCCGAGAAGGGGTTAGTTTATTGCTAATCGCCTGAGGCACCCTTACCAGAGAATGCCGACGGGCCTGCTCAGGCATTTTTTGTAGGCCAATGTCCACTTCACCTAGTGTGTTGGCTTCTCAAAACCCCACCTGACCTTGTGGCTAACCTCATTCAGGGGGGGGGGGTAAATAAATAAACATATATGCATAACTAACTTCATATAAATACCAAAAGAATATCAGAACGCGGCAAATTAATTTCCCCGAACAAAACCGTTTTGCACCACTTTTATGTCCCCTCACGAAGATTAAAATCAAGATATAATAATGCTAAACCTTGTGTTTAGAATCCTTATTCTAATTTTGATCAAAAAACATTATATGGTTTGTTTTGATTTTAGAAAATGTCTAAAATTTAAGGCTTTTCAAGGCTGACTTTTCAAGACCAACTTGACCTTGTGAACAGAGGAACTGTCGTCTTTCTGGAGGTTGGGGTTAGGGTTGGGGTTAGGGTTGGGGTTGGGGTTGGGGTTAGGGATTCCAACACTTAAACAACTGATCATCACTTTGGTTTTCTTAGGTAAGATACTTCTACTTTTCATGGCATTCCTCCAAGTCTTCAACTCAACAAGTAAACCTTCCATTGTTTCACAGACAATGACTAAATCATCAGCGTACAGTATCTTTTTTGGACAACCCGTATGAAAACCCCTGGACACAAATGTTTCTAAGACACAAATGAAAAGCAATGGATTCAGGACAGAACCCTGATGCACTCCTACTTGAAGTGTACGACAATTAACAGCACATTTAGTGGCAACTTTAATGTTCTTGTGCATAAACTGGTTATCATCTCGCAAACTATTTGCAATTCCACGTCACTTCTTGTGTACCCAATGCGTACAAGTACCACGAAAAATTGAGTAGCATCCGACCCCCCTTTCCACAATCTGAACAGGGGGAACTTTCCTCTTTCTGAGGGATTTTCTAACTACAAAAACGGATCATCACTTTGGTCTTGGTGATATTCATTCGCAGACTTTTACGTTCCATAGAATTCCTCCAAGTTTTTAACTTAACAAGTAGGTCTTCCATTGTTTCACGATCATGTACAAAATCATCAGCATACAGCATCTCTTCCGGACAACACGTATGGAACTCTCTGGACACAAATGCTTCTAAGACACAAATGAAAAGCAACAGACTCAGTATAGAACCCGGATGTTCTCCTACTTTAACATTAAAGCTGTAACTGTAGTAACTGGCGCTGTCTGGGAGTCCAGTCAGAAAAGCGCATCCCAGTATTCGCTCGCTTGTTCCACCGAACGGCGCGGCTAGCCTCCTCAAATCGGCCAGGTAGACGTCCACAGTCTCATCTAGCCCAAGCCGCCGTTCGGTGAACTGCCTCCAGGCGACGAAAGGGTCCACAGCAAAGGCTGCGTATAGCGCCTGCTTAACTTCCTCCAGGCCTGGTTCGTCTCCGAGCTGCTGATACACCAAATATGCTCCTTTGGTCAGCCTCAGCGGGATGACCAGTGCAGGATCCTTTATCTTGCAAAGTCTGCAGACGCGCTCGGCTTTCTCCCACCACTCGACTACAGAGGGTCCGGAGGGGGAGCCGTCGAACTCGGGTATTAATCTCAAGTCGAATTTGTCCATTGCCGAGATAGCTTGTAGTAATAACGAAGGTCCAAAGAAACGCAAATCACTCTGTCCGTAGATCACAACGTCCTCTGTCAACTTCCAAAGCAGATCTCACCGTTCGTCACACGTGCACTTACTTTGTACCGACTTGTTTTTAAGACGGTAAGAGACCCGCTTTTATTATACCGAGGCACACCTAATTTGCATGCGTGCAACGTGACTTCGCGAGACTCTGCGTGAACCGTACGTAATAAAGGTTCATGGACGCCATGTTGAATTCTTTTCTTTCATCCGCAGTGCACAGGACAGACAAACACGAGGACGTTTCACAGGTAAGCCCCCTTCACGTTCCCCACACTCCCCCCTGATCTCATGATCACAGAGATGCATGTGCTGTTAATTGTCTTACAACTTTGAACATTTCTGTACATTGTTTGAACAACCTTCACCAATCATTCGTTTGTCACTAGTTTATACAAAGCCCACTAGACAGCCTCTCTTGACACTCTGTCAACAACTTTCTCCAGATCCACAAAAGCAAATGACTGGTTACTCTTCTTACCAAGTTACTTCTCTTGAATTTGTCGAATGATAAACATATCACCATTGGTACCTTGCCTAGGCATGAAACCAAACTGCATTTCATCTATGCTCATCTGACTTCTTATTTGCTGCTCAATCATTCTCTCCATCACTTTCAAGACCTGATCCATCAATTTTTAAGCCTCTGTAATTACAAATATCTAGTGCTTCCCCTTTCCCCTTGTAACAATTCACAATTCTACGAAGTTCCAAATCATCGGGAGAACCTCTTCTTTTATAATCTGATTGGTCAAGTCTGTGATGATCTCAACGCCTATTTCGCCCGCAACCTTCAACATTCCTACAACAACGCCTGAGGGTCCAAAAGATAACCAATTTGTGTTATCTGGATGATTCAAACTTCTATATTCTTCTCTTGGTTGTTATAATCACAACGTTTCGGCCGATGTAATCTCCGATAGTTTCAGATGCATCTTTTCAGATTAGTGAAGGTTAGAGGCAAACTAGGGAACATTTATGTTGAACTCGGGAGCCTGTAATAAGGATTGAACCTTCAAATGCCAGAAGACTGTCACTTTGAACTGATTGTTAACCATGCTTTTAACTATTAGACTGACCGAATGAGAACAATCTACCTTCCTAATATACCCCCCCCCCCCCTACTCAGGGTTCAGTTCGAAATTTCGTCCAGGTTCCGGAGTTTGACATAAAGATTCACAAGTTCGACTAGACGGTTCCTAGTTCGAAAAGATGCACCTGAAGAAGGTTACATTGGCCGAAACGTTGTGAATATGAAAACCGGGATGAAAATAGTAGTCCGAATAATTCAAATTATCAATCCTCATCTAAAAAAAGTTCCGAAACAGAATATTAACTTTTATCAATAGTTGGAGTACGCTGTCTCAAGACAGGTTGCGACTTGACTGAACAGAACTTGAACTTAGCAGACCCAGTCTACGCTCCCCTACCTCCCCTCCTTCCCCCCGCACACATGAAGGGGGAGTTCGATATATCGATCGTATGCAGTTTCTGACTAAGATTAGCATTCGATACTTCTTCAGAAAAGTGCATAACGGTCGTAGATATTTACCTACATAGATATTTACCTGGCCATATTACACAAAAAAAAAAAAGTTTGAGAAGAAAAAGAAGGCAATGATGTAGCATGGTAAATAGAGCAGAAATCGGTGAAAAAACAATATTTTTTTACTAAGAAAAAGTCACCACTTATTAAGGCCAGATGCCACTCGAGGATAAGGGTTAACACGATGGAATGATTGTCCCACGCATGTAAGCATGTAAAACAGACATCGGCGCTTGTTCGTAATACTCAACCAACCGTTTTTCTCACCTTTTTTACCAACCATTTTTAAAAAATTTTCTCGCTGTACAATTACCTATCATGTCGCTAGAGAATTCCGTGTTTTTTGGAAATTTTTTTCAAATAGTTTAGATTTTAGGAGGGGAGGGGACCAGTTTCCTATATAAATTTAACGTAAACTGATCACCCACTTTTTGACCATGTTGTTGTTTATTCACCCATTTTTTTTCACTTTTTTTTTTACGGACTAAATTTTTTTCTTTTTCCGGTGTTCAATTACCTATCATGCCGCTAGAGAAGTCCGGGTTGTTTGGAAATTTTTCGAAAAATTTCTGATGGTCAACAAGTGGGGGATCAGTTTACGGTAAATTTATATAGGAAACTGATCCCCCCTCATACAATCTAAAATATTTGAAAAAAAATTCTAAAAAAAAAAACGGAATTCTCTAGCGACATGATAGGCATTTGTACATCGAAAAAAAAAAATTGGTCAGTAAAAAAGTTTGGAAAAACGGGTGGTTGAGTATTACGAACAAGCACCCAGATGTCAAACCGATGATGATGATGATGATGATGATGATGATGATGATGATGAATATGATGACGATGATGATGACGATGATGACGACGACGACGACGATGATGAAGATGATGAATATAATGACGATGATGATGATGATAAGTCCGCGAGTGGGTTCCAGTCGGATTAGGATAAGCTTCTTTTTTTAAATATCTTTTAAGCTTGAAATTAGCGACCACCTAAAATAACGCCATTTTTTATTGACGAATTCGGCTCAGTGATAGTAACGAAACAAATTTTGAAATAACAAAATTTGCAAAGAGTTTCAGAAATGTAAAACTATGCAGGTCGATAGAAAATTAAATTTTCTATCGTTTGGTAAAAGTTAGGTGCTTTTGTATTATTGGGGACAGATGAAATTTCATTTTCATTTTAGAAGAGTCAGTTGTAAAGGGAGATAATTCAAACTTTTTTTTTTGTTGTTGTAACCCGAACCCATAAGAAAAATCCAGAGAATTAGTAAGAAAATAAATTTTAAAAAGTGTACTTATGTAATTTACGGACCAAGCTGAAATAGTAACGTTATAATTTAGAAAACCATTCTTAACATGGGGAGGTGGGGGGGGGGGTGGATTAACTATTCTGTACTTTAACCTAACAATTTAATAAACAGAATAGTTAATCACCCCCTGTTAGCTAATGCCCTGTGAAAGTTTGACTTGCGCGATTTGTAGCGGAGTCATCCCGTGCAGGTTCGGCTTGATGTGTTTTCCCACGGCTCGCGGTGACAACTGATCTAACCTTAAGGTTACGGGAGGTCAAAGAGTTGACATCACACCTGCGTGTTGATCGCGAGATTTGGTAGCGAGAGTTCCGCGTGGAAGAATTGAATTGGGATTTTAATGAGTTACTGACTTGGGAGCAAAGAGTCAACATCGCCAAATATGTAGCGGTTACGAGAAAGATTCTGAATGACGGAAATCTAAGAGCCAATTAATAGATCATTTCTATTCCTCCCTCTCAAGAATATTAACTAGTGAATTTAGTTAGCGTAGCCTCTCTCTCGATCGCAACGAACTCGTTCAAGTCGGCTGATTAAAATAGTCAAATAAAAGTGGCTCTTTAAAACAGAAAAAGACTCTTGTTGTACTGTTAAGAATTTGATTTCAGAGCGAAGACAACAGCCCGAAAATGTTAACGCGCGGCAGGGAAGGCGACCACAATGATGGCGACGGCGGCGGCGGCGGCGGGTGACGGCCATAGCAGTCCCGACAGCAAATAGTTGCAGAAGAAAAAGGAGCGCAAATAGTCACACGGCAAAGACAGCAGACAAGGACGGATGGCGGCGAGACGAAGAGACGTACAAGCGGTACGAATAGTTCCCGGGCGGTTGAAGCTCGTGGAACATAGCTACGACATATCGACCCATTGAATCAACAGCGAAGTTCACCAAAGAGTTTGGTGAGGCCAATAACTAGCAATACAACACCCTCCCCCACCTCCCCATGTTAAGAATGGCTTTCTAAATTATTACTTCAGCCTAGTCTATAAACTGCATAAGTACCCTTTTTAAAATGTATTTTCATACTAATTCTCTGTTTTTTTACTTACAATAAATAAAAAGTTTGAATTATCCCCCCTTTTAACAGACTCTTCTAAATTAAAGATTACAATTTCATCGGCCTCAATTATATAGAAGCACCAAACAGTTATTTGTTGTATATTTTGCGTATTTTCGAGTTCTCGGCTGTTAACTATACTACATCATTGCAAACAACAAAGAAAAGGGGAAACCGAAGGAAAATCAAGATTAGGAATTAATCCGGCGATACAAAAAGTCAAGAAATACAGAAATATGGAAACGAGGTCAAAAAACCATTGGTCCATTGATTAACAAAAAATAAATAAATGAATAAAAAACGGCGCTCTCTACGCAGACCCCTGAAAAGGGGTTCGAGAAATGTGATAATCGGTGTCTTTATTATTTAAAGAAGGGGGAAAAAAGAAAGCAAAAATGTTAAATCCCTTGAGTCCACATAGGAACCGGGAGATGGGAGGTGATATTCGTTGCATGTGAGTCATGCCGGCTTCTATTGGAGACGCCATTGATTCGGTTGCCCCATCAGCACGACGTAGGAAATGTCTTGAATCGCCATTCAACCAGGAAGAACGAAACACAAGAAACATTGCGGGGGGAGTCGTATCTTGTAAGCTGTTTTCAAGACGGAGACATTTCTCCTGAGATTTCTGATCATCCCTCATCCTCCCATCTACACCTTGCAACCCCTATATCTCAACTTGAAGTACTTGCTTGTCTAACAACACTAAAGAGCTGTGATACACTAAAATGTCTGTCTGGTAAGAAAGATCGCCGGTTGCCATTTGCGATAATGCACAGCTCTTCACGAAAGAATAGAGCACTCTAGGCATCTGATAATGAGTATATACGCATTAGTGTGCCCCGTACTTTGTAGCCGGTGTACTGTGTAGCGCACTGGATAAGAAGTCTAACGATTGAAAAATGGTCGGGGTTCGATCTCAGCTTGAAGTACTTGCATGTCTAGCCAACCTGAAGAGCTGTGATACAGCTAAAATCAGTATGCGTATGATACATACATAAACCTATCTTATATATCTCTCTATATAAAATTAGGTATATATATATATATATATATATATATATATATATATATATATATATATATATATATATAATATTTACATGTTGAATTAAATAACGATAATTGAATTATCGTTTAATAATAATAATCTATCGTGATAATATAAAGCTCAATATATTGAATAGAGCAATCAATTTTAGAGGTGAAAGATGAGAATAAAAAATTGTAAAGATACAATATTTATTAGAACGTCAAAAGTTCAGAGCAAGGAGCTTCATATCCTTAATCCATGGATTTTCAAAGATAAACTCTTCTCGTCAGATGATAAATATTGTATCTTTACAATTTTTTATTCTCATCTTTCACCTCTAATATATATATATATATATATATATATATATATATATATATATATATATATATATATATATATATATATGAAGCAATCCAACAAAAGATATAAGCGTCAACTAATATCTTATAATTAGTGAAACATCCGGATAAAAACTGAAGCTCAATATACTGGATAGAGCATTAATATTATAATATAAAATGAAGTAATAAAATAAGGTGTCAATCAAATTTTATTAGAATTCAAAGTTCAAGCAAAGTATCCTTAAGTCCTTAGCTCATCTTTGAAAACTCATGAGCTAAGGACTTAAGGATACTTTGCTTGAACTTTGAATTCTAATAAAATTTGATTGACACCTTATTTTATTACTTCATTATATATATATATATATATATATATATATATATATATATATATATATATATATATATATATATATATATATATATATATATATATAATTAACTTGTTACCAATATCCAGGGGTTATGAATCCGAAGAAAGTTGAAACCGGGTTTATGAGAGTGCTCAATGAAAATTCTCAATCATCAACAAAATATATATATATATATATATATATATATATATATATATATATATATATATATATATATATATATATAGTAAGCTATGAAAATATATTTATGGCAATTAAGCTACACAGAGGCTCCCGCGTTTTATCCTCGGGGGGAATCTTCTGGCTAAAATGCTGGGCGACTGTATCCTCTTCTGTGTAAATTTCTACCATCCTTTCCCTACATGGCAACTGAAGCATGCTTGTTTTATTTTTTTGCCAAAATTATCGAAATTGAATTGGATTGTACATACCTGACTTAACTTGTTCTTGAACCACATGCCTTCAAGTTGAACTGACTTTTGAAAAGGCCCGTAAGAAAGAAAAATGAATGCTCAAAGCATGGTCACATCCCACTCACACTAAATAACAGCCGGGAAACAGCAATTCTCTTCCCCCGTCTCCGTGTTAGAAACATCGAGGTTATGCCTCGGAAGATGCTACACTTTGATCCTTGTCCAAAGGATAAAATAGAGAAAATATAAAATACTAGTGGGTCCTCGTGGAAATTCCATGGTTGCATTTATCTGCATAATTTGCGGTCACTGATATTTCGTTTGAAATAATACATTTATGTAAGGTTTAATAATATTAAGCAGGAATTTCCTCTTTCTTCTTCCGTAAATATAATTGCCACTATGAGTTAAATTTTCCGGAATTTTTTTTATCGAGAGCGAACAGAACGAAAAAAAGGATTAAAAACAAAACAACAAAAAACAAACAAATAGGTAACAAATAAATGTTACCAAAGGCAATCTAAGTTACTCTGCTACCAACCTGGATAAGTTTATTTGTGTTTTAACTTATTTTAAAGCGTTTCTTAGTTCGATTTAAAAGTAGTTTCGAGACGTCCCGTTAGAATGAAAAAAAAAGAAGAAAATAGCCACAGATGACCATGTGCCCCCTTGAGAATCGCCCACAAATTGAGAATTAAATAAAATGCATTTAATAAAATATACAGTTCTTTCAATCTCTTAATCTTCGAATATCGTCGAACGACCACAACAAAACTTTTCTTCTGTTCTTTCAATCTTTTCAACTTTCATATGTAATTCCTATTTGTCTCACAGACAAACATTTTTTTTAATATGTTTATATTATATTTTTCTATTTATTTATGTTCATTTTTTTTCCAAATGCAATGCTTTTTCTGCATTGTGTTTTTTTTTTCATGTATTTTTCATGTTTTTTAATGTATTTTTCATGTATTTTTCATGTTTTTTTCATGTATTTTTCATGTTTTTTAATGTATTTTTAATGTATTTTTAATGTATTTTTCATGCATTTTTCATGTTTTTTTCATGTATTTTTCATGTTTTTTAATGTATTTTTCATGTATTTTTCATGTTTTTTTCATGTATTTTTCATATATTTTTCATGTTTTTTCATGTATTTTTCATGTATGTTTCATGTTTTATTCATGTATTTTTCATGTTTTTTTTCATGTATTTTTCATGTATTTTTCATGTATTTTTCCTGTTTTTTTTTCCTGTATTTTTCATGTTTTTTTCATGTTTTTTTTTCATGTATTTCGACTTGCCGCTACCTTTACCAAGAGCGTATTTTGAACTTTTTCTACCATCTTCTCTTTGGATCGAGGTGATTTTTTCATATTTCTACTGAATTAACAATTTCTCATGATTCTGCTGTGAAACGCGCGTAAGATGTAGAAAAAGCATTGTATTTAGAAAAAAAATTATAATACAAACATATAAAAAAAAATTCGTTTGTTTGTCAGACTAAGATGAATTACAAGTATTTTCCGATATATGAAAGTAAAGAGATTGAAAGAACAGAACAAAATATGGTTGTTGTCATTCGACGATATAGGAAGATTAAGAAATTGAAAGAACAGATGAAAGGTATAGTCATGGATTGATTGTTCCTTTGGTCATTGGAATGCACCTATAATAATATTTACATGCTCTGAAGCTTGTAATACAACTTCATTGAGCTTGCAATTTAGAACATTTTCGGATATTATAAAGAGTATCTACTTAATATATATTTCTGTAAGACCCCATAAAACTCTCTCTCTCTCTCTCTCTTTCTCTCTCTCTTTCTCTCTCTCTCTCTTTCTCTCTCTCTACGCTGATGAGAGCCGTAAGCTGGAAACGACGTCATACGTAGCTAAAATATAAAAAAATAATGTAATTTAATATCATATATATATATATATATATATATATATATATATATATATATATATATATATATATATATATATATATAGGCAGCATATTTTCAGTTAGGCAAACATTTTTAAATAACACAGAGTTTGCTTGATAATCGAAAAAGTGAAAAAATAAAAAAAAGTCTTATCAAGCAAAAACACTTGTTATTCAATAATGTTTGCCTTATATATATATATATATATATATATATATATATATATATATATATATATATATATATATATATATATATATATATATATATATATATATATATAATGAGATCGTCCGATCAGCAAAGATGGTGATTGGTGATACATCGGATGTTGCTAAGGTTTTTGTCTGTGAATGACTATATATATATATATATATATATATATATATATATATATATATATATATATATATATATATATATATATATATATATATATATACAGGGTGGGCCAAAATAAGGGTCCTATCTTTAAATTTGAATAACTTGAATTTGAATAACTTCCACAAAATAAAAGTTAAACTCACCAAACTTTATGCGTGTGTAGACTGACCCTTCCGAGATTTTTTGAAATAAACAAAACAAATTTTAGCCGAAAAACACTTCTTAAAACTTACAAAAACTAAAGTATTGTTTTTTACACTGTTTTGAGTTTTTTAAGCAAAAATAATGTTTTCTAAATGAGGGTACGTTCCTTAGGGCTAATACGGCTCATGCTTGCTTCGGAAGGGGTCCTTTACTTATTCTAATAAAATAAAAAATAAAAAAATCAATAAATAAAAAAGTTATGAATTTTTAAAAATAGGACCCTTATTTTTGCCCACCCTGTATAATACATATATATATAGTCATTCACAGACAAAAACCTTAGCAACATCCGATGTATCACCAATCACCATCTTTGCTGATCGGACGATCTCATTTTTTAAAATGTGTATTCAAGGTGATAACGTACGTACGAATATAAACTAACTTAGCATATTATAATACCGAGGGTATAACCTTCAAGTATTTGTATTTTAATTCACAGTCCATGACGCGCGTTTCGTGACTTGAACAATCTCTTCGGATGGTTTGAAAAATACTTTGAAATCTGAACATTTCTGTTGTGTCTTTGTTTTTTTCTTTTTTCTTGACCTTATTTATTTGTTTTCTGTCGTCAACACAGGAAGTTGTAGCCGACAATTTGTTGTAACACAATTGATCCATGTGTAGCCGTGTATGCCTGGCATTTCCTGAGAGATAGATAGATAGAGAGAGAGAGAGAGAGAGAGAGAAAGTGAGAGAGAGAGTGAGATAGATAGAGAGAGAGAGAGAGAGATAGATAGATAGATAGGTAGAGAGAGAGAGAGATAGATAGATAGATAGAGAGAGAGAGAGAGAAATTGAGAGAGAGAGAGAGTGAGATAGATAGGTAGATAGATAGAGAGAGAGAGAGAGAGAGATAGTGAGAGAGACAGAGGAGAGGGGGGAAGAAAAGCATTAGTCTATTTTCACCGCCTCCCCACGAGCACTGAATGTGAAACAAAGTCGGTTTAATTAAAGGAAAATCCAGCTCCTTAAAAAGGGACACTCTGAAAGGGACAGAAATAAAAATTTGAGATTTCTACTTTTCTGACTGAGGACAGAACAGATACTACACTTTGAATTAATAATTCGCAAATAATTTTTTTTCGGGAGATTGTTCATTTCACCCGTTACGGGTTCGAGGTTATCTTTGATTCTGACCCCAAAGACCGTGTAATATTGATCCTTCTCTTCCCACGGAGACTGGATGTGTCACGAAGTCGGCTTAATATGAGAAATCCAACCGCCTCCCCCCCTCCCCTCCTAAAAAAAGAGGGCACTCTGGATGGTTGTCGACATTCCTCAGTAGGAGGCGTCTTAGGCGACGGGTAATAAACCAATCCCTCCTCACGAAGAAGGTGGTAATGCCCATGAGGATGGGCTTCAGGGATCAAACAGAATCATACCCCACTCTGATATAAGCCGGCTGGCCTGAAGACCAAGTAATATTTACCCTTCTTCCCACAAATGACAGGATGTGACACCGGCTCGTTTCTATTTCACGTGGGTAACCCAGTCCCCCCCCCCCCCCCCGAGAGGGGAGGCACCCTGGGAGGTAATAAATATAGCCTGGATCGAGCCGATTAAGTCAGTGGGATCGTTTAAATAACCCGACGATCCATTAATTGAAGAATGATATGAAAATAAATGAAATGCAATCTTTAAATCTTTCTCACACAAGCAACGTTGCTAGTCTTTCTCTGCTCTATCGTTATTTTCATGGTAGGTGCTCCACTGAGCTCCAATCTATGGCCCCCACCGGTAAAAAAAAAAAAAATCAGAATTAGCTACAACCACTGTCAATAATTTCCCTTTCTCGCTCTATGTACCTAAAACTAAACAGAACTTCCATGAACAGAGTTTCTTTCCAGGTAATACCCGTCTGTGGAACACCATACCGCGAGGCTGCTTCCTAGCTGACTACAACATGGTCGTTTTCAAGTCCAATGTAAACAAATTCTTCTTGGGCCGTCCTCTTAAATAATCAAATTCTGCCGAATTTCAACCATCGTTACCAATCATCACGGTGTTGTCTCACCGGCCACCTCACAAACTCATTATCCTCGAGTGGCCTTTGGGCCTTGATAAGTGCTGACTCCTTATTAAAAAAGTGAAGGAAAAATATAAAACACAAGTGAAGTTTGCAGATTTCATTTTGGAACCAACAGAAAACATATATTCCCAAGTAAATGTGGCACCAACAAGTTCAATGTACAGCTGCTGCTACTTTTTTTAGTAGTAAACGACAGCTTACACGCACTTATATGTACGGACACATCAATATATATTAAGAGGACCATTCGACATTCCCCAATAGGGGCGCCGTGGGCGATCGGCAATACTCCCCTTCCGAAAGACCTAGCAGGATTGCCTCCTTAGACCTAGCAAGGCCATACCTGTTTGTAGTCCAAAGGTCAAGTGGTACTGTCACCTTTATCTCAAACTGCGTAATTTTACGATTACAAACGAAAAATTAATCTTGGTGAAATTTTTCAGAACGCTGATAAACCACACATCATTAGAAGCCATGTTTTCCTTCTGTACTTATCCAGTCAGAAAAAAGTAAAATCTATATATAAAGGGCAGTTGTCTGTGTGTTTGCCCAGATACCGGTAAGAATACTACACAAGACATCCCCACAAAGCTGATATATTATTTTTCGGCACTGCCTCGGACAAAACAATAACACACACACACACACACACACACACACACACATATATATATATATATATATATATATATATATATATATATATATATATATATATATATATATATATAAACTTTCTATTTTTCATCTTGACTTTTTTATCTAATATTTCGCTTGATATAACAAGCCTCGACAGAGCTTTAGACAAATAAAAGGTATTAACCTTATTTTTATTTATTTTTCTCGTAATAATCCTTCCTGGTCTTCTAGAATTTACGTCCGATGTTATGTGGACTAACGTTGCAAATGTCTCTTTTCAATTGAACTTAAATCGCGCATGGTCGCTGGTAGGTATAAATTTGGGAAAGTTCATTTTTTTTTGGGGGGGGGGTGAAGGCATTTGGCCTCTTTCTTTAAGTTTAAAATTCTAAAGATGCTTAAAAAAATGAGTTTTCCCATATATATATATATATATATATATATATATATATATATATATATATATATATATATATATATATATATATATATATATATTGTATGTCCTGTGTAGTATTCTTACTGGTAGCTGAACAAACTATTAGTTTACATTGCGATTTCACTTACATTCAGCAGGTGTCAGATGATAGCGCAGAGGTTAGAAGCGCCGACTGTCAGCTTAAGGCACTTGCTTGTCTAGCCGCACTCAAGAACTGTGATACAGCGAAACAGTCTGTATGTGGATGTGTGTGTGTGTATATATATATATACATATATATATATATATATATATATATATGTATATATATATATACATATATATATATATATATATATATATATATATATATATATATATATATATGTGTGTGATTTTATGAAGGCTTACCAAAGCATTCCTTTCAGGACACCAATGATCACCATTAAAGATATGTTTTCTTACAAATATTATTTATTCAAATTAAATGTTTTTTCCTACACGTGTTTCACTACCAAGCAGTTACTTGCTTGGCAGATCATCAGGGAAATTAAATGTCTGGAATACTGGTTTCAACTGCCGACAATACACAATGTGGCGTTGCAAATGTTGAGGTCACTTAAGAACAGAAGAGGAAAAAAAAAAAAAATATATATATATATATATAAAACAAAGTAACACGGAATCACATAATAACCGGTGCGATAATTTATTTCGATCCTCTGGCCATTTCAAGCCCAAACGAAAAGGCCGGAGGGTGAAAATAAATTATTGCACCGGTGATTATGTGAATCCGTGTTACTTTATTTTATTCTTGCTCTGTTTATTACATTGAGCTCTCATACTCGGATTTCCTTCTGGAATTTATCGCACTCTTTGGAGGTAGGCAGGCACAGAATTAGTTATAGGGGGAGGTGACATTTAGAGCGATTTTTAAATGTTATTATGTAGTAATTTGTGAACGATTTTTTTAGTTGCCACAAAAGGCACGAGAGGGGATGAGAGAGGGATAAAAGAGAGATAGAGAGACGGTGATACAGAAGTAGATGGGATAGAGAGAGAGAGAAGAGGATGATAAAGAAGGAGGGTTATAGAGATAGATAATATAATATATATTTTTTCTCCAGGGCAATGCCGAAAAAGAATAAATCAGCTTTGTGGGTGTGTCTTGTGCAGTATTTTTACTTGTAGCTGGGCAAACACACAGACAACTGTCCTTTATATAATAGATTGGAGTGAGAGAGAGGGGAGTGGGCAAGAAGAGGAGAGGGCGATGGGGGAGAGGGGGAGGGAGAGAAGAGAAGGGAGGGGATAGAGTGTGTGTGTGAGAGCGAGAGAGAGAGAGAGAGAGAGACACTTCTATTTTGTTGTTCATGCTCCTGGGCAACGCCGGATATTCATGCTAGTTGAAATATAAACGAAAACTTGATTTGAAAAATGTAATTTAAAACTGATTAGTCGTAACATACGTCAATGTCGGCCATTTATGTACAATCTGTCCAGGGTTGGCTTAGAAGTTTCGGAGTTGTTTGGATTGAATTATCTTCCTTTAATTATTCTGGTGTCTGGAAGTTTAGAATACGAGTTCCATACGTAAAAACTCAGAACGAGTCTCTCTCTTTCCTGGACAGGCTAACCGACTTTAAGTTGTGGTTCTTGGGTGCGTCCTCTGCCTTTGTTGGTCACTTGTTGTTGTAATTGTTTGTTTTTTTTCTGCATATCTTCGGAGTACCGATGCGTGGGTGTGTAAGCCAGAAGACTACATTTTGGTTATCGAGTGACTGTTCATATTGGAAGCAGCTGACTCCGAAAGGCTCCAAGACACGCTGTTTCAAATGCACGGGAATCCTTCTCATTGGTTGAGAATTATCAAGTTCACACCTACATGTGAGCTGATGGTCTTATTTTTACGGAACCTCACGCTGCGTTTGTGCAGACGTTATACATGGCAATTAATTCGAGTGCGTTCCATTTGCACAAGGTACAGAAGGAAATAGAAATTAAAAGAAAAGAAGGGGGAAGAGCAAGCCGAGCGTAGGGAGAAAGAAAGAGAGTAGCTTATACTAGCTAGTGCCTTTTTCACGTTCGCTCGTATCGCATACCGATTTACTAATGTAGCACGGGGATAGGAAAACTATTAAGTTATCTAAATAGTGTTGGGACATACAAAAGTTTCTAAATAGCCCCACAGGAGAAGAAAAAAGAAAGTTTGTTTTTTTGACTCGATAGTCTCAATCAACTCCAAATTAGTCTAATATGAGTAGAGCCAGTCAGCCTCTGGATACCTGAACTCTGAACTTTCTACAAGCTCTTAAATCTTATTTCTATTGACACTTTTGTTTTCTCGACCCCATGTTACCCACTTCCATTATATCCAACGGCGCCGGGAGAAATTTTGAGCATGAGGATGAGGGTTAGAGTTAGGGTTTGGGGTAGGGTTAGGGTTTGGGGTAGGGTTAGGGTTTAGGGTTAGGATTAAGGTTTGGGGTTTAGGGTTAGGGTTAAGGTTTGGGGTTAAGGTTTGGGGTTAAGGTTTGGGGTTAAGGTTAGGGTTTGGGGTTAGGGTTTGGGGTTAGGGTTAAGGTTTGGGGTTAGGGTTTAGGTTTAGGGTTTGGGGTTAGGGTTAAGGTTTGGGGTTAGGGTTTAGGGTTTGGGGTTAGGGTTAAGGTTTGGGGTTAGGGTTTGGGGTTAGGGTTAAGGTTTGGGGTTAGGGTTTGGGGTTAGGGTTTGGGGTTAGGGTTAAGGTTTGGGGTTAGGGTTTGGGGTTAGGGTTTGGGGTTAGGATTAAGGTTTTGGTTAGGGTTAGGTTTTCTGAAAAAGCGGCACATTACCGTAATCTAGCAACTGTTGAGTGAAAAAATAACTGCCACCAATAGTGGCTTAATAATATTGATAAACCATGGACATTGGCATTATAAACATACATTAATAGATTATAATTTAAGTGGAAAAAACGAGAAGAATATGAGGCTCTTGTAAAATATCGATTCACACTTCTCTCCCCCCCCCCTCCCGAGAGAGAATACAAATAAGGGAGGGAGCAATGTGCTAAGAAATACGGGCAGCTGCTGTCGCAGGTGGCTGAGACAACATATAAATTACACATAAATGAAAAAATATGATTTTTTTAATCGGCAATTTTTATATATAATTATGAGAAATATATATATATATATATATATATATATATATATATATATATATATATATATATATATCTCGAGGTTAGGGTTTCCGATCTGTGGCCTTCATGGTTTGTGTGGGCTGCGGTGTTGTCTGATTGTGAAAATAATTAGATATCATTTCACATTAATATATATATATATATATATATATATATATATATATATATATATATATATATATATATATATATATATTGTCACATAAAAGTTAGGGAGTATAAAAACTGCCGGGCGAATCCATTTCAAATATTATGGGGAATTGAGAAAGCAAATAGCAAGTCAGACAACCCCTGCGCCTTCAATCTATTTCCATAATGAGACGTTTTCTTTTTTCTTTCTATTTTTGCCCTCGTTTTTTTTTTTTAACTTTCCAGTTTGAGACGTTTTCTTTCTTTCTACTTTCTTTTTTTGTTTAAACTTCACCGATTCAGACATCATTTTATATGAATATGAATTATGAAATGCGAACACTGGCGAAACATAATGATCTTCCGTCAGGAAATAGCTAAAACAAACAAACAAACAAACAAACAAACCAAAAACAGCGAAAAGATTACAGAAACATTGGACTAAACCCCCCACCCCCCCACCCCATTTTAAGTGCCATTTTTCCCCAGGAACTTATGACACCATTCATCCTCCACTCTAGAATAAAGACAAATGTATATTTATTTGTATGTAAATAAATATATATCCGTCCCATAACACAAAAGTTAGTGAGTAAAAAACGTGATTGACGAAAACATTGCCAGTGGTGAGGGGAAACGAGAAAGCAAATAGCAAGTCCTCTTAGAATTGCACGGGGCAATCCCTAAGACTGGCGGAATCAGGGTCCAAAGGCCAAGACGGTTCCGATGCAGAAGAAAATGGATCGTAATTATGTAACTGCTACCAGTTATTTGTAACCGTATTTTTTGTTTAAACATATCCCGCTAAATAAAAACAAAATCCGTTGAATTTTTAGAGCGGTGTTCAATGGTTGTGTTTACATGTTTGACTTCTATTTTGGTTCATAACTTTCTTCGATAAAACTTTTGTAATTAAATTAACTTGAAAAAGGATCAGTTGTCGTCTGCTTCTTGATGACATATACTACTGCTACTGCTATTACTACTACTACTACTACTACTACTACTACTATCGCTGCTGCCTCGAGTTTAGATGAATTATCTCCCTTTGTTGTGGTGCATGCGTATTGGTTGCTTTCCGGTCGTTCAGACTAACTAATTGAGGGACAAACAGAATTAACATGTAGATAATTTCGCACGTTGACACAAAAACAAAGTTACGCGACGTTGAGCCTGGCCAGTACCAAATGGGGGACCACTTGGGAATACCAGGCATTGTATGTCGGAGGACAACGAAACCCACACGAACAATAAAATTTTTTTTTTAAATACAGCCTGAAGATGCCTTTAGCGATTACTTTAGTATAGCTTGCTTATCCATACGCTGCCCCTGGGTGGAAGTTCTGTTCTCAATCATATAATGAAGCTCTCCGAAGAGAGTA
Organism: Sepiola atlantica; assembly: GCA_963556195.1. Lineage (NCBI taxonomy): Eukaryota > Metazoa > Mollusca > Cephalopoda > Sepiida > Sepiolidae > Sepiola > Sepiola atlantica. Next base: position 9,049,853 of record OY744540.1, on the reverse strand, counting down.
TGCTATATATTTTATTGTTTGTTTTGTTAATAGCGTTAAGCTGGAAAACGTACAAGATTAAAACTTTCTGAAACTTTTTAAAAAATCTACTTTTCATAAATAAATTCCCACCTATTGTTTTTTTTTTAATGGAAATCGCTCCAGACAAGGCATGAAGCCACTTGATGTAAGGAGCTAACAAGAATGAAAGATGATTATCGCAAAGGCAGGAGATGCCTATTAACCTTAGTCTTGAAAAAAACAAGGCTATAGGTAGAAGGAAAACAGTCAGCAGGAAGAGAGTTTTATGGAATAGGAAGCTGTATTACAATGAGATATCAAAACAGCGAATTGATGGAGACCACTAGACCAACAGGTCAAACGAGCTGAAACAAAAGAAGCAGGGAATAGATCACATAATTCTGACTGACACATTCCAATAGTGCAGAGTTTCTAAAAATGACTAAGTTTTTTTTCTGATCTGAGTTTTTTTTCTGATCTAAGTTTTTCTCTGATCTGAGTTTTTTTCTGATCTGAGTTTTTTTCTGATCTAAGTTTTAACTTATCTGAGTTTTTTTTCTGATCTGAGTTTTTTTTTCTGATCTGAGTTTTTTTCTGATCTGAGTTTTTTTCTGATCTGAGTTTTTTTTCTTATCTGAGATTTTTTTCTTATCTGAGTTTTTTTTCTTATCTGAGTTTTTTTCTGATCTGAGTTTTTTTTCTTATCTGAGATTTTTTCTGATCTGAGTTTTTTTTCTGATCTGAGTTTTTTTTCTTATCTGAGTTTTTTTCTGATCTGAGTTTTTTTTCTTATCTGAGATTTTTTTCTTATCTGAGTTTTTTTCTGATCTGAGTTTTTTTCTGATCTGAGTTTTTTTTCTGATCTGAGATTTTTTTCTTATCTAAGTTTTTTTTCTGATCTAAGTTTTTTTTCTGATCTAAGTTTTTTTCTGATCTAAGTTTTTTTCTGATCTGAGTTTTTTTCTGATCTAAGTTTTTTTCTGATCTTAGTTTTTTTTCTGATCTAAGTTTTTTCCTGATCTAAGTTTTTTCTGATCTGAGTTTTTTCTAATCTGAGTTTTTATTTTTTATCTTAGTTTTTTCTGATCTAGGTTTTTTTTTCTGATATTAAACCGAATATGATGATCAAAAACGATGTAAGTAAGTAGGTTCCAATGTAAGTTTCTCATGGTGAGGCAGTTTTATAACTGCCATGAGTTGGCTGTGACGTAAGTTGAATGTTAATAATCGTGTCATTTGACATCAGTTGTTTTTTTTGTTTCCTAAAACAAATCTGTTTGCTTTTGGCCTTTGTTGTTTTAAGGGTCATAAAAATATAAACAATACAAAGTTTGATAACAATTTCAAATCTGACATATCAAATGGATCGCCAAAAGTTCACAGTGCTGCCAACAGATGTGTGGTCCTTTTTTGGTGCGTATGCATTCAAATCTCCGGCACATGCAACGTAGAAAAGCATAGCCCGACAGAGCATAGTTTACGAAATATACGTATTTAATAAATAATAAAATACAGACGAACGATGGAGTAATGATATACATGTGGAGTGAAAGCGCCAAGAATTACCACTCTTCATGAATATACATCAACAGACATATATATCTAGCATATAAAGTGTATCTTGTCGGATTTTCAAAGTCAGACCCAAATAATATTTAAGCTGACAACTTGAAACTTTGCTTTTTACTAGTAAATCTTCACCTGTTATTGTTGGACCGTGTTGTTGGCAATCGAAAGTGAAACCTGGTTCGTGAGGGTTGAGGACATGCGTTGCATGAAGTAAAATGATGTGAGAATGATATGATGGATGTGTAATTTGAGTATTAAAAACGGGCTTAGTTCTGATGACGTCAGAGGAAGATTAAATCTTGACAGAATATGGATATGCGTGCAGAACAAGAGACTCTGATGGTATGGCCACGTTGAAAGAATGGATGAAAGTTCTTGGGTTAGTAGATGTAGGACAGTTGAGGTAGCAGGTTCAGTTCACAGGGGGGAGGCCATGGGAGTAAATGATAAAAACAAACTTGAGGGAAAGATGGATAAATAAAGATCTGACCAGAGATGGGTTAGTTTGGAAGCCAATTTCTAAAAGCCGTCCAACACATGCCAGCATGGAAAACGGACATTAAACCGATGATGATGATGATGATGATGATGATGATGATGATGATGATGATGATGATGATACAACTGTTAATATGAAACGTTTTTAAAGAATATTCTGTTTCTGAATTTTTGAGATGAGGATTGAGAATTTGTATAATTTGGATTATTTAGACTACTGTTGTCATCTTGAGTGTTATTCTCACAACGTTTCAGCCGCTGTAACATCCGCAAGGACCCGTGGCACAGTGGATATAGTACTAAGTAAAATTCAGTTCATCTGAATGTTTAAGGTTCAATCCCTGGTGTGGGCGATACAAAGAATTGCGAATTACTGAAGACTTCTCCTAGTCATGGCTGATGGAACGAGAGCATGCCACCTCCATGGATTATATAATTTCGTCCAGATTCCCGAGTTCGAAAAAATACACCTGAAGAACGCTGGATGAGAACAGTAGTCCAACTTATACACATTTTTAAACAATCGTCTAAAAATAAAATCAGCAAGGGGATAACACATTTTTAATTTAAAATGTGTAAAAAAGTAAATTTAAAAACTAAAATAACTTTACAACGCAAAGTAATATCATCTATATTTTATATTCTATGCATATATCATATTGTCACAGCATGTTTAGTATTATTAAAATGTGACAAAATGTGTGTGTTTCTCTTTTGTTTCATTTTACTTCAGTCGAAGTTCTCAGAAATCAAGGGGATTCTTCCTGGGGCTAACACTTGATCTCTATATAAGATACATAGATATTTGAATATTCCATTAAAGTTCTTCTTTATCTGTCAAACGTTGAATTAGTAAAAAAGTTAAGAATATTAATTTTCCTCTCCCCAATTGATCAGTTAATTATGTTGTAGTACATCTTTCTTGTGGTCTCTTGGTCTTATCGGATTCCAGGACAATTTTGATCAAAATCCATTAAATCTGGAGAGTATAGGGAGATGTGTGCAGAACAGGAGACTTCGATAGTATGGCCACGTTGAAAAGAATTGATGAGAGTTTTTGGGTCAGTAGATGTAGAACAGTTGGTAGTGGAAGGGTCAGTTGGTGGTAGAAGGATCAGTTTGTAGTGGAAGGGTCAGTTGGTAGTGGAAGGATCAGTTGGTGGTGGAAGGATCAGTTTGTAGTGGAAGGATCAGTTGGTAGTGGAAGGGTCAGTTGGTAGTGGAAGGGTCAGTTGGTAGTGGAAGGGTCAGTTGGTAGTGGAAGGATCAGTTGGTAGTGGAAGGATCAGTTTGTAGTGGAAGGATCAGTTTGTAGTGGAAGGGTCAGTTGGTAGTGGAAGGGTCAGTTGGTAGTGGAAGGGTCAGTTTGTAGTGGAAGGGTCAGTTAGTAGTGGAAGGGTCAGTTGGTAGTGGAAGGGTCAGTTGGTAGTGGAAGGATCAGTTGGTGGTAGAAGGATCAGTTTGTAGTGGAAGGGTCAGTTGGTAGTGGAAGGATCAGTTGGTAGTGGAAAGGGTCAGTTGGTAGTGGAAAGATCAGTTGGTAGTAGAAGGATCAGTTGGTAGTGGAAGGGTCAGTTGGTGGTGGAAGGGTCAGTTTGTAGTGGAAGGGACAGTTGGTAGTGGAAGGGTCAGTTGGTAGAAGAAGGATCAGTTGGTAATGGAAGGGTCAGTTAGTAGTGGAGGGATCAGTTTGTAGTGGAAGGGTCAGTTGGTAGAGGAAGGATCAGTTGGTAGTGGAAGGGTCAGTTGGTAGTGGAAGGATCAGTTTGTAGTGGAAGGGTCAGTTGGTAGTGGAAGGGTCGGTTGGTAGTGGAAGGATCAGTTTGTAGTGGAAGGGTCAGTTGGTGGTGGAAGGGTCAGTTGGTGGTGGAAGGGTAAGTTGGCAGTGGAAGGGTAAGTTGGTGGTGGAAAGATCAGTTTGTAGTGGAAGGATCAGTTTGTAGTGGAAGGGTCAGTTGGTGGTGGAAGGATCAGTTTGTAGTGGAAGGATCAGTTTTTAGTGGAAGGGTCAGTTGGTAGAAGAAGGATCAGTTGGTAATGGAAGGGTCAGTTAGTAGTGGAGGGATCAGTTTGTAGTGGAAGGGTCAGTTGGTGGTGGAAGGATCAGTTGGTAGTGGAAGGGTCAGTTGGTAGTGGAAAGATCAGTTGGTAGTAGAAGGATCAGTTGGTAGTGGAAGGGTCAGTTTTTGGTGGAAGGGTCAGTTTGTAGTGGAAGGGACAGTTGGTAGTGGAAGGGTCAGTTGGTAGAAGAAGGATCAGTTGGTAATGGAAGGGTCAGTTAGTAGTGGAGGGATCAGTTTGTAGTGGAAGGGTCAGTTGGTAGTGGAAGGATCAGTTTGTAGTGGAAGGGTCAGTTGGTGGTGGAAGGGTCGGTTGGTAGTGGAAGGATCAGTTTGTAGTGGAAGGGTCAGTTGGTGGTGGAAGGGTCAGTTGGTGGTGGAAGGGTAAGTTGGCAGTGGAAGGGTCAGTTGGTGGTGGAAAGATTAGTTTGTAGTGGAAGGATCAGTTTGTAGTGGAAGGGTCAGTTGGTAGTGGAAGGGTCAGTTGGTGGTGGAAGGGTAAGTTGGCAGTGGAAGGGTCAGTTGGTGGTGGAAAGATCAGTTTGTAGTGGAAGGATCAGTTTGTAGTGGAAGGGTCAGTTGGTGGTGGAAGGATCAGTTTGTAGTGGAAGGATCAGTTTGTAGTGGAAGGGTCAGTTGGTAGTGGAAGGATCAGTTTGTAGTGGAAGGGTCAGTTGGTAGTGGAAGGATCAGTTTGTAGTGGAAGGGTCAGTTGGTAGTGGAAGGATCAGTTTGTAGTGGAAGGGTCAGTTGGTAGTGGAAGGGTCAGTTGGTGGTGGAAGGGTCAGTTGGTGGTGGAAGGGTCAGTTGGTGGTGGAAGGATCAGTTTGTAGTGGAAGGATCAGTTTGTAGTGGAAGGGTCAGTTGGTAGTGGAAGGGTCAGTTGGTAGTGGAAGGATCAGTTTGTAGTGCAAGGGTCAGTTTGTAGTGGAAGGGGCAGTTGGTAGTGGAAGGGTCAGTTGGTAGAAGAAGGATCAGTTGGTAATGGAAGGGTCAGTTAGTAGTGGAGGGATCAGTTTGTAGTGGAAGGGTCAGTTGGTAGAGGAAGGATCAGTTGGTAGTGGAAGGATCAGTTTGTAGTAGAAGGGTCAGTTGGTAGTGGAAGGATCAGTTGGTTGTGGAAGGGTCAGTTGGTGGTGGAAGGGTCGGTTGGTAGTGGAAGGATCAGTTTGTAGTGGAAGGGTCAGTTGGTGGTGGAAGGATCAGTTGGTAGTGGAAGGGTCAGTTGGTTGTGGAAGGGTCAGTTGGCAGTGGAAGGGTCAGTTGGTGGTGGAAAGATCAGTTTGTAGTGGAAGGATCAGTTTGTAGTGGAAGGGTCAGTTGGTAGTGGAAGGATCAGTTTGTAGTGGAAGGGTCAGTTGGTAGTGGAAGGGTCAGTTGGTAGTGGAAGGATCAGTGTGTAGTGGAAGGGTCAGTTGGTAGTGGAAGGATCAGTTTGTAGTGGAAGGGTCAGTTGGTAGTGGAAGGATCAGTTTGTAGTGGAAGGGTCAGTTGGTAGTGGAAGGATCAGTTTGTAGTGGAAGGGTCAGTTGGTAGTGGAAGGATCAGTTTGTAGTGGAAGGGTCAGTTGGTAGTGGAAGGATCAGTTTGTAGTGGAAGGGTCAGTTGGTAGTGGAAGGGTCAGTTGGTGGTGGAAGGGTTAGTTGGTGGTGGAAGGGTCAGTTGGTGGTGGAAGGATCAGTTTGTAGTGGAAGGATCAGTTTGTAGTGGAAGGGTCAGTTGGTAGTGGAAGGATCAGTTTGTAGTGGAAGGGTCAGTTTGTAGTGGAAGGGGCAGTTGGTAGTGGAAGGGTCAGTTGGTAGTAGAAGGATCAGTTGGTAATGGAAGGGTCAGTTAGTAGTGGAGGGATCAGTTTGTAGTGGAAGGGTCAGTTGGTAGTGGAAGGATCAGTTGGTAGTGGAAGGGTCAGTTGGTAGTGGAAGGGTCAGTTGGCAGTGGAAGTGTCAGTTGGTGGTGGAAAGATCAGTTTGTAGTGGAAGGGTCAGTTGGTAGTGGAAGGATCAGTTTGTAGTGGAAGGGTCAGTTGGTAGAGGAAGGATCAGTTGGTAGTGGAAGGATCAGTTTGTAGTGGAAGGGTCAGTTGGTGGTGGAAGGGTCAGTTGGCAGTGGAAGTGTCAGTTGGTGGTGGAAAGATCAGTTTGTAGTGGAAGGATCAGTTTGTAGTGGAAGGGTCAGTTGGTGGTGGAAGGATCAGTTGGTAGTGGAAGGGTCAGTTGGTGGTGGAAGGGTCAGTTGGCAGTGGAAGTGTCAGTTGGTGGTGGAAAGATCAGTTTGTAGTGGAAGGATCAGTTTGTAGTGGAAGGGTCAGTTGGTGGTGGAAGGATCAGTTTGTAGTGGAAGGATCAGTTTGTAGTGGAAGGGTCAGTTGGTAGTGGAAGGATCAGTTTGTAGTGGAAGGGTCAGTTGGTGGTGGAAGGGTCAGTTGGTAGTGGAAGGATCAGTTTGTAGTGGAAGGGTCAGTTTGTAGTGGAAGGGTCAGTTTGTAGTGGAAGGGTCAGTTGGTAGTGGAATGATCAGTTGGTAGTGGAAGGCTAAGGAAAACATGGGAGGAAATAATAAGGATGGACTTGAGAGAAAGATGGATAAATAAAGACTTGGTCAGAGATAGGTTAATTTTGAAGTTAATTTCTTAGAGCCGTCCAACAAATGCCAGCATGTAAAACTGATGTTAAACAGATGATGATGATGATGATGATGATGATGATGATGATGATGATGATGATGATGATGACGACAACGATGATTATGATGCTGCTGCTGCTGCTGATGATGATGATGATGATGATGATGATGATGATGATAACACTGCGGCTGATGATGATGATGATGATGATGATGATGATGATGCTGCTAATGATGATGATGATGAATAGTTAAAATAGTTAAAAAATCATTAGCATATAGATATAGAGATGACTGCATATATGTATGAGCATATATGCAGGTTGCACTGAATAAATTTACGCCTTTGGCCCACCCTGAATTTTATGTGTGCCTGTTGTTGCAATGTTGGTTCTCTCTAGTTCCTGTGAAAATATACTCAGTTGTGAATCGTCTGTGAAGAAATCAATAACATCGCTGAATTCAAAAGATGCAAATGATGAGGATGGAGTTGGAGGAATTTCACGTTGATCATGAGGATGTTTGATGCTTATTGTTTTGGTCGTCTTTAGTAAAATATACAGCATAGTTACGTTGGCACACCAAAGTTTAGCGACTTTGTGTCTGGTCAGGATCCTATGGGTGACCATTTGGGGATACTAGGTGCTGGATGTGGAAGGGCTCTCTGCTCGTCATCTTGGATTTATCCTTGCCACTAGACTCAAGCAATGTGGTTGGTATTGCCCAACCTTTGCTTCACAATAAATTCCCGATGCAGGCAACCTTACATGAGGGAATTCATTGTCTCTCGCGACTTAACTTTAGTAAAAAAAATTAGTTGGAGGCAACCAGGGCACAATCATACTTTCTAAAACTTAGTTGGAGGCAACCAGGGCGCAATCATATTTTCTAAAACTTAGTTGGAGGCAACCAGGGCGCAATCATATTTTCTAAAAATTAGTTGGAGGCAACCAGGGCGCAATCATACTTTCTAAAACTTAGTTGGAGGCAACCAGGACACAATCATATTTTCTAAAACTTAGTTGGAGGCAACCAGGGCGCAATCATACTTTCTAAAAATTAGTTGGAGGCAATCAGGGCGCAATCATACTTTCTAAAAATTAGTGGGAGGCAACCAGGGCGCAATCATACTTTCTAAAAATTAGTGGGAGGCAACCAGGGCGCAATCATACTTTCTAAAAATTAGTTGGAGGCAACCAGGGCACAATCATACTTTCTAAAAATTAGTGGGAGGCAACCAGGGCGCAATCATACTTTCTAAAAATTAGTTGGAGGCAACCAGGGCACAATCATACTTTCTAAAAATTAATTGGAGGTAACCAGGGCACAATCACACTTTCTAAAAATTAGTGGGAGGCAACCAGGGCGCAATCATACTTTCTAAAAATTAGTTGGAGGCAACCAGGGCGCAATCATACTTTCTAAAAATTAGTTGGAGGCAACCAGGGCATAATCATACTTTCTAAAAATTAGTGGGAGGCAACCAGGGCGCAATCATACTTTCTAAAATTAATTGGAGGCAACCAGGGCACAATCATACTTTCTAAAAATTATTTGGAGGCAACCAGGGCACAATCATACTTTCTAAAAATTAGTGGGAGGCAACCAGGGCGCAATCATACTTTCTAAAAATTAGTTGGAGGCAACCAGGGCGCAATCATACTTTCTAAAAATTAGTTGAAGGCAACCAGGGCGCAATCATACTTTCTAAAAATTAATTGGAGGCAACCAGGGCACAATCATACTTTCTAAAAATTAGTGGGAGGCAACCAGGGCGCAATCATACTTTCTAAAAATTAGTGGGAGGCAACCAGGGCACAATCATACTTTCTAAAAATTAGTGGGAGGCAACCAGGGCGCAATCATACTTTCTAAAAATTAGTTGAAGGCAACCAGGGTGCAATCATACTTTCTAAAAATCCTGTACACCAACAGAGGTGGGTGTAAATATATATGTTATTCTCGGGAAGAGTCCATGTTGTGATGCAATAGGGTAGATCAGCAGAACAGTAATTAAAATGCCAAAGATGGTACAAAAAAAACCATAAAAACATAAAAAACAAAATTTGTATTAGAAATTATTTTTATTAACCAATTAATTATTTTGATTAACAAATAAATTATTTTTATTAACCAATTAATTATTTTGATTAACCAAATGATTATTTTTAATAACCAATTAATTATTTTGATTAACTAATTAATTATTTTTATTAACCAATTAATTATTTTTTATTAACCAATTAATTATTTTTATTAACCAATTAATTATTTTGATTAACCAAATGATTATTTTTATTAACCAATTAATTATTTTTTTTTACCAATTAATTATTTTTATTAACCAATTAAGTATTTTGATTAACTAATTAATTATTTTTATTAACTAATTAATTATTTTGATTAACTAATGAATTATTTTGATTAACCAAATGATTATTTTTATTAACCAATTAATTATTTTTTATTAACCAATTAATTATTTTTATTAACTAATTAATTATTTTTATTAACCAATTAATTATTTTTTATTAACTAATTAATTATTTTGATTAACTAATTAATTATTTTTATTAACCAATTAATTATTTTTATTAACCAATTAAATATTTTGATTAACCAATTTATTATTTTGATTAACTAATTAATTATTTTTATTAACTAATTAATTATTTTTATTAACCAATTTATTATTTTGATTAACCAATTAATTATTTTGATTAACTAATTAATTATTTTTATTAACCAATTAATTATTTTGATTTACTAATTATTTTGATTAACCAAGTAATTATTTTTATTAACTAATTAATTATTTTGATTAACTAATTAATTATTTTTATTAACCAATTAATTATTTTTATTAACCAATTAAGTATTTTGATTAACTAATTAATTATTTTGATTAACTAATTAATTATTTTGATTTACTAATTATTTTGATTAACCAATTAATTATTTTTATTAACTAATTAATTATTTTTATTAACCAATTTATTATTTTGATTAACCAATTAATTATTTTGATTAACTAATTAATTATTTTTATTAACCAATTAATTATTTTGATTTACTAATTATTTTGATTAACCAATTAATTATTTTTATTAACTAATTAATTATTTTTATTAACTAATTAATTAATTTTATTAACCAATTTATTATTTTGATTAACCAATTAATTATTTTGATTAACTAATTAATTATTTAAATGTTGGGCAGTCATAGATCCTCTTTCCTCTCTTTAGCTGCAACCTCAACTTGTAAAAAAACGAAAACACTTTTGCGAAATGGCCGATCAATATTTGACGGACAAAGAAGCACGTGATTGATTTTATTAAGCCTTCCATTTTTAATCAAATCATCTGCGGAACATGATTTGATGTGAAAAGGATTTAATAGTGAATAATTAAATATTTGCAGTTTCAATTTTTGCCATTTTCTGTTTAGATCAAATATTACTGACGCACGACACGTAAACGTCATAACGACAGAATAGCCAGTTGTTGAACATTGGGCAATTATCAATGAAATTTTTATAATTTGCTTAGGTTTAGTATTATTTGAATTATTCGAACTACTGTTTTCATCTTGAATGCCATTCTCACAACGTTTCGGCCGATGTAACCTCCAACCTTCTTTAGGTGCGTCTTGTAGAACTCGGGAATCTGAACGGAACCCTTTATTTAATCCGCATGAGTAGAGTGATCTCGTTCCGTCAGCCGTGACAAGCTAGAAGTCTTAAGTAATTCGTAATTGTAGTCTTAGTTTTGCCCGCACTAAGAATTGAACCTTCAACCTCCAGGTAATTGTCACTTAAAACTGGTGGTGGTGGTGGTGGTGGTGGCGGCGGGGGGAGGAGGAGGAGGAGGAGGAGGAGGAACGTTATGAGAACACATTCAAGATGAGAATGCTAGTCTGAATAATCCAAACTACCAACCCTCATCTAAAAAAATCCGGAAACATAATAAAATTGATCACATTTTATGAAGCATCCATGTTTTATATGAAAATTTGGAAACCAAAACAATGATTCAATTTTAAAATGAATAAAACGATTTATTTTTATTTTTTCCAGGCTAAGACTTTCGATAAATCTATCATTTTCAAAGCGAAACTTTTTTCCTTTTTTTTTCTTAAGGTCTTGCTTTGAAAAAGGAACATTGCAGACAGTGCGGGACCTATTAGGTTACAATTTTCATTTTCGGCAATGGTGTGCTGATGTGTCTAAGCCACATCGAAGAGTTGTAATGACAACGAAACAGCTGTCTGTGGATGACCTCTGATTGTATATACATATATGCACTCTACTCACAGTACATTGAGCACTTTCCACTTAAGCTGCTGCTTGAATTTAGGCAACAAATAGGCAACGCTTATAGGACCAGCGTGTTAGAGCTGAGAAAAGATGTCAGAGTCCGATTCTCGGTGCTAGTGTGCTGGTGTGTCTAAGGCACATCGAAGAGTTGTAAAAAAAAATGAAACGGCCATCTCTAATTCTAATACTACATATCGTAATCCGAGTTTCTTGATTAAAACATCTGATTGTATTTCTCAGACAGCTGTTTCATCCATATTAAATCACACTTTCTTCTGGTTCATAAGTAAAAATACAAATATATGTTCAATCATTCCTGTGTAGCTTGCTTGCCATAACTATATTTTCATACTACTACTAAGCGCTCTACTCCTGTATTGAGCACTGTTAAAGTAAATATTATATCACCTTATATATATATATATATATATATATATATATATATATATATATATATATATATATATATATATATAATGGTAATAATCCAGGTAAAAAATATCCACAGGGTGGTAATCCAGAGAATTTTAACTGGGTTTATAAAAAGTGCTCAATATCAAAATAGAGCTTTATATGTGATAATTTTTATTTACACAGGCATGTACAAAATCTGCGACACTGGCATGTCGATGTTATCGATCAACAGTTACTATAAACTGAGATCTCATCAGGCAGAGTTAGAATCCGATCTCAACCTCAGATCATATTTGGGGAGAATGAAATGGAGAGAAAAAAAGAAAGAAAGAGAAGAAGAAGAAAAGAAATTTAACATTCCAAAAATTGGGGGTCACGTGGTCTACGGCCGTTAAAAATCAAATATGATCTGAGGTTGAGATCGGATTCTAACTCTGCTTGATGAGATCTCAGTTTATAGTAACTGTTGATCGATAACATCGACATGCCAGTGTCGCAGATTTTGTACATGTCTGTGTAAATAAAAATTATCATATATATATATATATATATATATATATATATATATATATATATATATATATATATATACACCATAAGAAGAAAGTAAATTTGTCAAAATCAGTTGTTCAGATATGAATTTAGAAATCTAACGGAATCAAGATAGCAGACTTTGTACATATCAAGTGCTCAATATCTTTTTAGATAAAGCCTTATAACTGTTTTCTGTGTTTATTCAGTGTTTGGTATTAGGGTCCTGTAAGTGAGCAATACCAAGCAACGGTCTCATACTACTACTACTACTACTACTACTACTACTACTACTAAGCTCTACTCGTGTATTGAGCACTTTTGGCTAAGATCAAAGTGTAGTATCTTTTCCGATGGATACTGCACCCCATAGACTGGTATTGTCTTGGCCTTCGGGGCTTGATTTACGCCGGTCTATGGGTCTGTCCTGTGCATTTCTAGGAGGTCCACCCTCACAGGCTTCGCCTCCCCTCTTTGGGGAGGAGTAAGTTTAGAGGAGTAAATCAATAACAATATAAAACGGTAATACGGTAGTAAGTGAAACTGGATCAGCGAATGCGGTTTACAGAAAGCCAATTCCAAACTGACCAGGGACTACAAGTATTAAACACCGATTATCGCAATGGAAAGCGATTTTACAATGGAAATCGACAAGAACTGAGCAGCAAGCCAGTCTCTGGACTAACTGAATAAGCGAAATATGTCTGCTGTTTTTTTATGGAAATCGCTCCAGACAAGGCATGAAGCCACTTGATGCAAAGGAACTAAAACAAAAAAAATACTACTTCAAGGTCTAAAACTATCCAACGATAAGTGTTAAGTGGACAGATTTCGACCCAGAAAACAGCAATTCTTCTCCCTTTGTCAAAAACACCGCTCATGGAACGTGAGGACTAAAGGACAAAATAAGGGAAGCAAGAGTTACGAGGCTGACGAAAGTAAACCAAATGCCCACTTTCTACTCTCCTAAAATATATCTTATATCGAGCCCAAAATATTATTGACTGGTCAGCAAAACGAATCATTTGCATAAGCGGACGCGGCTCACTTCGTTGTCCGGGATGTCAGTCTACAACCGCTTGTTTGCAATAGCCACTGTCCCCTTCCCACCGCAGACACAGCACATGTCGGCGATGCTTTAACTAGTGTGGCCGGCTTTTATCATCAGGAGCAGTAAGCGATTCATTGGTCGGCTCTACTACTGCAGTTTATGATTTTAGCTTCACAGCTCCCATAGAATATTCTATTAAAACCTTCTATTTTATTATTTTTTTTAATTTATCCATGAAATTTCCGCAAGACTTGTTGATCATGATAACTATGAGTGATGCTTTTCGAACGAGTGATCAAGCTTCCTTCTTTTTTTGAGCCTGGATCATTTGTAATAGGGGGTGGGGGGGGGCGTTCCTTAATCAGTGAATCACATGGTGGCCAGGGTTTTACTACATTGAACAGTTTCAATCTGTCGTTCATTTAGAAGTCTCTTCCTCGTCTTGCCTTTTCTTATGCTAAGCAGGGTCAGACTTTTAGGGTTACAAGAGGCCAGTTCAGTTTGAACCGTTGAACCGTTAAAACGTTGAACCGCCCACTCATAACACAAATCTTAAAGTACAATAATAAAACGAAGTAATAAGCAGTCATTCATGTTTGAGCTTTGATAATATATAATTTATGAGTTGAATAGATTATGTTTCTATAGACTAACAAGTCACCGCCGGTCTTAGGGATTGTCCTGTGCAGTTCTAGGAGGTCCACCATCCCAGGCTTTGCCTTCTCATCTTTCTCAAACGGGGTAGGTTATTTCTAATCGCCTGGGGCGCCCCTACCGGGTAATTCTGACAAGGCTGCTCAGACATTTTTTTTTATGCCAGAGTGCTCAACCTATAGACCGCTGGCTTTTCAATCCCACTTTCCGACCTTGTGTCACATCTTACCACTGTGGGAGGGAGATAAAAAAAAAGTCACTGCTTATCAAGACTCAAAGGCCACTCGAGGATAAGTTTCTGAATCAGACGATGCGACACCACCTCGAGAGGATTGGAGACGATGAGTGAAATGTGAGGAATTTGATTATTTAAAAAGAAGACTAGACAAGAATTTGTAATCATCAAACTTGAAAACGAGCATGTTGTAGTCAGCTGGGTAGCAGTCCCATGGTATTGTGTTCCATTGACGGGGAGGTTCTTGGAAAGAAACTTTGTTCATGAAAGTTTCATTCAGCTTTAGATACACAGAGGAAGAAAGGAACATTTTTATCATGGGAGTTACATTCTCCCAAAGGGCATTTAATCTTATAAATAACATTGGTTCTTTCTAGTGGTTTTTGAGTTGGGGAAGAGTTGGTTTTTACTACAAGATTTTTGGTTTTAAATTTCTTATAGTAAGGAAAAAAGCTATTCGAGTAGAAAATCTTCGGGCATCTGGTGCACTCTACAGTGAAGGGGTGAGATTTTGTTGCTAGTCGAGTTGTTCGGGAGTATTTTCATTGAAAGATTACAGTCCCTAAAAACGAAAACATCTAGAGAGTGTATCTTAAATATACGTGTATTCAAATGTACAATTTGCATCTTTATTTTCCTGTTCTTTATATAATAATAATAATAATAATAATAATAATAATAATAATAATAATAATAATAATAATAATAATAATAATAATAAAAACATAATAATAATAATAACAATAATAATAATAAAAATAATAATAATAATAATAATAAAATAATAATAAAAATAATAATAATAATAAAAATAATAATAATAAAAATAATAATAATAAAAATAATAATAATAAGAATAATAATAATAATAATAATAATAATAATAATAATAATAAAAATAATAATAATAATAATAAAAATAATAATAATAAAAATAATAATAATAATAATAAAAATAATAATAATAATAATAATAATAAAAATAATAATAATAAAAATAATAATAATAATAATAATAAAAATAATAATAATAATAAAAATAATAATAATAAAAATAATAATAATAATAATAATAATAATAATAAAAATAATAATAATAAAAATAATAAAAATAATGATAATAATAATAATAATAATAATAATAATAATAATAATAATAATAATAATAATAATAAAAAGGGGAGCACCTCCCTCTCTGTGTGTGCATGTCTGTCTCTAAAAACGAAGACATATAAGAGAGTGTACCTTAAATATAAGTGTATTCACATGTACAATTTTCATGTGAACATAATGGAAGTAGTTCTGCGTCTCTAGCTGCCCCTTAAAGAAGCTAATGACACTTTTCTAACATGTTACACAAAAAAATTAATCTATTTATTAGCGTTAGGTTAAGAGTATTAACCTATCTCAGTGGGTATGATCTCTCGCTGACAACATCAAGGTTGCTGTTAAAGTAAACTCTCCTTAATATGATGTTGCATATGATGCTATCACACACTCAAACACGGGCAACGCCGGCTAACCCTGCTAGTATATATATTTTGAAATAGTCGTGAGGATAAGGTGTAAGGGTGTAGATCCGAAGGTGGCTCTGTGAACCGGGTTCGCACCCCATGACCGTCTTAAATTATTCACTTTCCTGCACTGAAGAGAGCAATTTACTCGAAACGACGTCCTCTGTAGATAAAATATAATTTCATATATATATATATATATATATATATATATATATATATATATATATATATATATATATATATAAGAATTTTTCCTTTTGATGTATTCAAACAGACATTTAATTGCATATTTAAATAACTTAAAAATTTAAATAATCGATTCAGTTAGTGTCTACTTGTTTGAAAATGATACGTAAACTGCTGTTTATGTCGATAAAAATCATTATTTTCAGTTTAGGTTATAATTTTTTCTCAAACAATTTCATATCTTGGTACCAGTATTTTTACTATATTAATATTAATATTAATATTAATATTAATATTAATATTAATATTAATATTAATATTAATATTAATATTAATAGCTTTATGAAAGATTTATTTTCCTCTCTTTTCATAAACCATTTTGTTTTTAATATTGAAAAAAAATGTGGCATGTACCATTTCTCTTTGTCCATTTTATAAACGTAAACGTATGTGTGTCCGGCACACTTAGAGAAAGAGAGAGAGAGAGAGAGAGAGAGAGAGAGAGAGAGAGTTAGAAAAAGAAAGGGAGGTTTAGAAAGAGAGATTTAGAGAAAGTGAAACGGTACGAGCAAGAGAGAGAGACACAGAGAGAGAGAGAGAGAGAGAGAGAGAGAGACAGACAGACAGAGGGAGAGGGAGGGAGAGAGAGAGAGTAACAACTCAGTAAATCACCAAGAGATTAATCCTAATAAACTAATAAACAATAACAAATATTTTATATATATATATATATATATATATATATATATATATATATATATATAAGCTGTATAAAGTGTTAAAATTATCACAGTTTATTCGCTGTTCAAAATTGGTTAAGGTGTCAGATTTGAGTTGCAAAATACTCGTAATCCGGGGTTTTCGAATCGCATGACCGGTAGTGAATAGTCATATCTCTATGCTGATGAGTCCCGATTATTAAGAACGGAACGTATACGTACATAGGTAATAAATAATAACAATATATATATATATATATATATATATATATATATATATATATATATATATATATATATATATATATTCCAGCAGATCTGGAAGAGGTGTCAGTTGGGTTTCTGTTGGTCTCACAGATAGGTGGGCCTTTCAGCCCTAAGCTGAAGGACTGTGTTTGCTTGGATTTGTGTTTTGAGTTTGTCGGGCTAAGAGTTCTGATTGCAGGTCTGTCGTTCGGTAGAAAGAGTAAGTATCATTGTAACCCCTCAAAATCAAACATTGTTACTTGTTTTAAACTTGATTTGTGATTTGATTTTGAAGGAAATTTTTTTTGTCACGGCAGCGACCGAGACCACGCGATTGACATCAAAGCTTGTGTTGAAATCAAGCACGAGATGATGACGATGAGCGGACGATCCCAGCCTGTGCAGTAAACGCACCCAAACACACGTTCATACGGAAGTCCATGGTTAGGGTTAGGGTTAAGGTTCACACTGAAGTCCGTGCAAGAATTACACAGACAGCAGTAGCATTGGCGAAACTAAGGCCCATATGGAATGACAGACAGAAAAACAGACATCACACAAAAAACAGATTGCTCTACTCTCTGGTTAACTCCATATTTCTGTGCGCATGTGAGTCGTGGACCCTAACTGCGGGCCGAAAGAGAAGGATACATACCAAGGATCGGAGATGATTCTGAAAGATCCTCAACATCTTATACAGGGACCACATTATTAAGACTTACCTATCGTATCATTCTCATATCATTTTTCTCCATGCAGCGCATGGATTCAACCGTCAATGGTCAGGTTTCATCACTCTGCGTTCACATGCCCGATAGACTCTTCCCTTGGTCGACAGTGGTAACGCTCTGCTGATTAGATTGAAGGACAACATCTGAGTAACAGAAAGCAGAAAATCGGGAAGGCTAGAGAAAACTGTTTGCCAGGTCATCTTTGGCGCCCCAACGGTCATTCAGATCATGGGACAGATGATGAGGTGATAATTGTGCACATCTTTCTTCGCTACAACTCGATCTTGTGTACCTTTTGTTGGCATTTAGTTTAAGAGCAAAGTGTAGTATCTGTTCTGATGCTACACTTTAACTATTCTGTCCTCAGTCAATGAAGGAGAAGTCCTTCTAGACTAAGACCATTTTTATGTTTGTTCTAATCCAGAGTTCCCCTTTTTGGGGGCAGCTCGATTTTCCCCACATTTAAAAAACTACCTTGCGTCTAACTCTGCCCTCGTGGGAAGGCAAGTAAATAGGAACTTGCTCTTGTTTACATGACATTATCCATTTTTCAGCTTTTGTTGTTAATAAGTTTTGACTTGATTTCTATTACAGTGGCATGTGAGTGTGAAAAGCTTAATAATAGTTGGTTGTGAGCTGTGAGCAAAATTCAACATACGGTGTGATCAAGAGAGAAGGAGAAAGAAAATGATAAAAAATAAAAAAATAAAAATAAACGGTTCAGTTCGAAATTCCGTACAAATTCCTGCGTTCGATATAAAGATTCCTAAGATCAACAAGACGCACCGGAAGACATTCGGAGGTTACATCGGCGGAAACATTATAAGAATAATATCCAAGATGAGAACAGTAGTCCGAGCAATGCAAATAATACAAAGCTATTTAAGTAAAAAAAGTCTACTTTATTTTATGTCATGCTGATCTACCCTATTGTGTCGTCACTACATGGACTCTTCCAGACCTTATGAATGGTGATCTACCCTATTGTGTCGTCACTACATGGACTCTTCCAGACCTTATGAATGGTGATCTACCCTATTGCGTCGTCACTACATGGACTCTTCCAGACCTTATGAATGGTGATCTACCCTATTGTGTCGTCACTACATGGACTCTTCCAGACCTTATGAATGGTGATCTACCCTATTGTGTCGTCACTACATGGACTCTTCCAGACCTTATGAATGGTGATCTACCCTATTGCGTCGTCACTACATGGACTCTTCCAGACCTTATGAATGGTGATCTACCCTATTGTGTCGTCACTACATGGACTCTTCCAGACCTTATGAATGGTGATCTACCCTATTGTGTCGTCACTACATAGACTCTTCCAGACCTTATGAATGGTGATCTACCCTATTGTGTCGTCACTACATGGACTCTTCCAGACCTTATGAATGGTGATCTACCCTATTGCGTCGTCACTACATGGACTCTTCCAGACCTTATGAATGGTGATCTACCCTATTGTGTCGTCACTACATGGACTCTTCCAGACCTTATGAATGGTGATCTACCCTATTGTGTCGTCACTACATAGACTCTTCCAGACCTTATGAATGGTGATCTACCCTATTGTGTCGTCACTACATGGACTCTTCCAGACCTTATGAATGGTGATCTACCCTATTGCGTCGTCACTACATGGACTCTTCCAGACCTTATGAATGGTGATCTACCCTATTGTGTCGTCACTACATGGACTCTTCCAGACCTTATGAATGGTGATCTACCCTATTGTGTCGTCACTACATAGACTCTTCCAGACCTTATGAATGGTGATCTACCCTATTGTGTCGTCACTACATGGACTCTTCCAGACCTTATGAATGGTGATCTACCCTATTGCGTCGTCACTACATGGACTCTTCCAGACCTTATGAATGGTGATCTACCCTATTGTGTCGTCACTACATGGACTCTTCCAGACCTTATGAATGGTGATCTACCCTATTGCGTCGTCACTACATGGACTCTTCCAGACCTTATGAATGGTGATCTACCCTATTGTGTCGTCACTACATGGACTCTTCCAGACCTTATGAATGGTGATCTACCCTATTGTGTCGTCACTACATGGACTCTTCCAGACCTTATGAATGGTGATCTACCCTATTGTGTCGTCACTACATGGACTCTTCCAGACCTTATGAATGGTGATCTACCCTATTGTGTCGTCACTACATGGACTCTTCCAGACCTTATGAATGGTGATCTACCCTATTGCGTCGTCACTACATGGACTCTTCCAGACCTTATGAATGGTGATCTACCCTATTGTGTCGTCACTACATGGACTCTTCCAGACCTTATGAATGGTGATCTACCCTATTGTGTCGTCACTACATAGACTCTTCCAGACCTTATGAATGGTGATCTACCCTATTGTGTCGTCACTACATGGACTCTTCCAGACCTTATGAATGGTGATCTACCCTATTGCGTCGTCACTACATGGACTCTTCCAGACCTTATGAATGGTGATCTACCCTATTGTGTCGTCACTACATGGACTCTTCCAGACCTTATGAATGGTGATCTACCCTATTGTGTCGTCACTACATGGACTCTTCCAGACCTTATGAATGGTGATCTACCCTATTGTGTCGTCACTACATGGACTCTTCCAGACCTTATGAATGGTGATCTACCCTATTGTGTCGTCACTACATGGACTCTTCCAGACCTTATGAATGGTGATCTACCCTATTGTGTCGTCACTACATGGACTCTTCCAGACCTTATGAATGGTGATCTACCCTATTGTGTCGTCACTACATGGACTCTTCCAGACCTTATGAATGGTGATCTACCCTATTGTGTCGTCACTACATGGACTCTTCCAGACCTTATGAATGGTGATCTACCCTATTGTGTCGTCACTACATGGACTCTTCCAGACCTTATGAATGGTGATCTACCCTATTGTGTCGTCACTACATGGACTCTTCCAGACCTTATGAATGGTGATCTACCCTATTGCGTCGTCACTACATGGACTCTTCCAGACCTTATGAATGGTGATCTACCCTATTGTGTCGTCACTACATGGACTCTTCCAGACCTTATGAATGGTGATCTACCCTATTGTGTCGTCACTACATGGACTCTTCCAGACCTTATGAATGGTGATCTACCCTATTGTGTCGTCACTACATGGACTCTTCCAGACCTTATGAATGGTGATCTACCCTATTGTGTCGTCACTACATGGACTCTTCCAGACCTTATGAATGGTGATCTACCCTATTGTGTCGTCACTACATGGACTCTTCCAGACCTTATGAATGGTGATCTACCCTATTGTGTCGTCACTACATGGACTCTTCCAGACCTTATGAATGGTGATCTACCCTATTGTGTCGTCACTACATGGACTCTTCCAGACCTTATGAATGGTGATCTACCCTATTGCGTCGTCACTACATGGACTCTTCCAGACCTTATGAATGGTGATCTACCCTATTGTGTCGTCACTACATGGACTCTTCCAGACCTTATGAATGGTGATCTACCCTATTGTGTCGTCACTACATGGACTCTTCCAGACCTTATGAATGGTGATCTACCCTATTGTGTCGTCACTACATGGACTCTTCCAGACCTTATGAATGGTGATCTACCCTATTGCGTCGTCACTACATGGACTCTTCCAGACCTTATGAATGGTGATCTACCCTATTGTGTCGTCACTACATGGACTCTTCCAGACCTTATGAATGGTGATCTACCCTATTGTGTCGTCACTACATGGACTCTTCCAGACCTTATGAATGGTGATCTACCCTATTGTGTCGTCACTACATGGACTCTTCCAGACCTTATGAATGGTGATCTACCCTATTGTGTCGTCACTACATGGACTCTTCCAGACCTTATGAATGGTGATCTACCCTATTGTGTCGTCACTACATGGACTCTTCCAGACCTTATGAATGGTGATCTACCCTATTGTGTCGTCACTACATGGACTCTTCCAGACCTTATGAATGGTGATCTACCCTATTGCGTCGTCACTACATGGACTCTTCCAGACCTTATGAATGGTGATCTACCCTATTGTGTCGTCACTACATGGACTCTTCCAGACCTTATGAATGGTGATCTACCCTATTGTGTCGTCACTACATGGACTCTTCCAGACCTTATGAATGGTGATCTACCCTATTGTGTCGTCACTACATGGACTCTTCCAGACCTTATGAATGGTGATCTACCCTATTGTGTCGTCACTACATGGACTCTTCCAGACCTTATGAATGGTGATCTACCCTATTGTGTCGTCACTACATGGACTCTTCCAGACCTTATGAATGGTGATCTACCCTATTGTGTCGTCACTACATGGACTCTTCCAGACCTTATGAATGGTGATCTACCCTATTGTGTCGTCACTACATGGACTCTTCCAGACCTTATGAATGGTGATCTACCCTATTGCGTCGTCACTACATGGACTCTTCCAGACCTTATGAATGGTGATCTACCCTATTGTGTCGTCACTACATGGACTCTTCCAGACCTTATGAATGGTGATCTACCCTATTGTGTCGTCACTACATGGACTCTTCCAGACCTTATGAATGGTGATCTACCCTATTGTGTCGTCACTACATGGACTCTTCCAGACCTTATGAATGGTGATCTACCCTATTGCGTCGTCACTACATGGACTCTTCCAGACCTTATGAATGGTGATCTACCCTATTGTGTCGTCACTACATGGACTCTTCCAGACCTTATGAATGGTGATCTACCCTATTGTGTCGTCACTACATGGACTCTTCCAGACCTTATGAATGGTGATCTACCCTATTGCGTCGTCACTACATGGACTCTTCCAGACCTTATGAATGGTGATCTACCCTATTGTGTCGTCACTACATGGACTCTTCCAGACCTTATGAATGGTGATCTACCCTATTGTGTCGTCACTACATGGACTCTTCCAGACCTTATGAATGGTGATCTACCCTATTGTGTCGTCACTACATGGACTCTTCCAGACCTTATGAATGGTGATCTACCCTATTGTGTCGTCACTACATGGACTCTTCCAGACCTTATGAATGGTGATCTACCCTATTGTGTCGTCACTACATGGACTCTTCCAGACCTTATGAATGGTGATCTACCCTATTGTGTCGTCACTACATGGACTCTTCCAGACCTTATGAATGGTGATCTACCCTATTGTGTCGTCACTACATGGACTCTTCCAGACCTTATGAATGGTGATCTACCCTATTGCGTCGTCACTACATGGACTCTTCCAGACCTTATGAATGGTGATCTACCCTATTGTGTCGTCACTACATGGACTCTTCCAGACCTTATGAATGGTGATCTACCCTATTGTGTCGTCACTACATAGACTCTTCCAGACCTTATGAATGGTGATCTACCCTATTGTGTCGTCACTACATGGACTCTTCCAGACCTTATGAATGGTGATCTACCCTATTGCGTCGTCACTACATGGACTCTTCCAGACCTTATGAATGGTGATCTACCCTATTGTGTCGTCACTACATGGACTCTTCCAGACCTTATGAATGGTGATCTACCCTATTGCGTCGTCACTACATGGACTCTTCCAGACCTTATGAATGGTGATCTACCCTATTGTGTCGTCACTACATGGACTCTTCCAGACCTTATGAATGGTGATCTACCCTATTGTGTCGTCACTACATGGACTCTTCCAGACCTTATGAATGGTGATCTACCCTATTGTGTCGTCACTACATGGACTCTTCCAGACCTTATGAATGGTGATCTACCCTATTGTGTCGTCACTACATGGACTCTTCCAGACCTTATGAATGGTGATCTACCCTATTGCGTCGTCACTACATGGACTCTTCCAGACGCTATGAATAATGCTAATAGAGAGAGTCACTATACTGAATTCAGAAGCAGTCTCTGGCAACCCATTACTTCTGTACTTTCGGTAAATACAAACTCTTGTTAATTCTACCTCCTCGTTGTCTTATTTCTTGTTGACCCTTTAAGGCCACAACAATTACTTATTGAAGGGTGAAGGCAACAGGGGCGGAATTTCATAAGCTGCTGCCTCTGTTAACATCGCGAGCTGTTCCCCCTCTACATCCGGGGTAAATTGCAGTTGTGTCAGGAGAGTCATGATAATGGAGAGAGTCCCTATAATGAATTTAGAAGCAGTCTCTGGCAACCCATTACTTCTGTACTGTCTGTAAGTACAAACTCTTCTTAACTCTACCTCCTCGTTGTCTTATTTATTTTCTGCTACAACACTAAGTGACCTATTTTTTTGATACAGCTGTTTTGAGGATGTATATACTTATGTATAACTTTTATTTTCCTACAACTCGCTCTTTCTTACATGGCATTATGCATTTTTACAGAAAGTTGTGTTTGATCTTGGCATAGAGCCTAGTTTTTATTCGATATTCGTATAGGTCTGAATAAATTCAAGCAAAGACTAATAGGATGTTTCTTCTCACAATCTATTAAAACGTTATGGGATGTTTGGAGTTTGTCTTCTGTTCGTACGCAAATAGAAACATATGATTGGTTGACAAAAAAGGAATAGGCAGAGTACACATGACTAAGGCAGTAGGTTTTACGATGCCAATACCGCATTCGAATCTCACGTAAGTCTAAAGGATATTTTTCAACTGGATATCTAAACAGAAGATTAACATAAGATTAAATAAATAATTAAAAAAAACTTTATAAACATATATTTAAAAAACAACAACTAAGTGTTATGGTGATTGCTCTACTGCCTCACTATGTGGACTCTTCCAGACCTTATGAATGGTGATCTACCCTATTGCATCATCACTACATGGACTCTTCCTAACACTATAAATAGTGATAATGGTGGTAACGGAAAGAGTTACGTACAACCTCAACCCGATCTTTCATTAACTTCGGTTGATTGAGGACGTCGGGATGGGGTAATACCAGTCGAGGATCCGTTCTTGACAATCAGTCCGACAGGAACTGGCCCATTTCGGTGGCCTTTTACCTGCCGGGCTGAAGTATTTTGTCCTGGGTTTACCTAGGAGGTGCACCCTCCCAGGCCTTGCCTCCCCTCTTTAAGGAGGAGTAAGTTTATTGCTTGCTGCCTGAGGCGCCCTTACCAGGGAATGTCGACGGGGTTGCCCAGGCTGTTTTTGCTAGGCCAGAGTGCTCCTTCTTTAGGAGCGCTGGCTTGATCTCCCCACCTTCTCGACCTTGTGTCACATGTTCGTGCGGTGGGAGGGAATTAGATACCGTTGCTACAACCAATGCAGAAGCACTCTCTGGAAACACATTATTTCCGTACTTTCTGTAAATACATAATCTTTGCTAACTACCTCCTTCTTGTCTTATTTTTTTCAGCCACAACACCAAGCGACCTTTTTTTGATAATCTGCAAAAAAAATAAAAATAAATATAGACATAAAAGATATTCGGCATTAGTTCAAAGCAAATTATTTTTGCTTAAAAACATAATTAAATTTTTTTTTTTTTCCAAACAAACAATACATAAATATATTCATCGTAATCACTTACTCTCTCGTGTAAATTCGAAGTAGCATTTTTTTTTTCTACGAAATTTCAGAAATATTTTTTTCGTACTAATTATAAAGAGGTAGAAGCTAGATAGAGATGGAAATTGACATACCCAGGTACTATAGAAACAGCGGGCATAAACTGATTTGATAAAATCTGGAAATAATCTATGAAACACCCACACTCATCATCATCATCATCATCATCATCATCATCATCATCATCATCATCATCATCAACTGATTTGATAAAATCTAGAAATAATCTCTGAAACACCCACAATCATCATCATCATCATCATCATCATCATCATCATCATCATCATCATCATCATCATCATCATCATCATCATCATCATCATCACCACCACCACCACCACCACCACCATCATCATCATCATCATCATCATCATCATCATCATCATCATCATCATCATCATCATCACCATCATCAACTGATTTGATAAAATCTGGAAATAATCTCTGAAACACCCACACTCTTATGCCTTACGGCAGAAAATGGCTCCGTTAATAAGTTAAAATTGGATTTTGTTTTTTGACTAAAGTCGGTCGTTTCATACCTACACGAGAAGATTAACTCGGGATAATGACATCACCGGATTAACCTTCTTTTTCTTGAGAAAGGATTAAGCATCTTTACAGATCGAGCAAGACGCTTATTCTGCCGAGGTTCAAGTTCACCGCACTAAATTTAGAATCACCCCCCCCCCCACGCGCCCCGCCGATATTAAGAAAGGTGATAAGAAAAATAAAAACAACAATAAATTTACTTGATTACAGGTAATTATCTTTGTTGTCATCAGGTTTTCTCTATAAATTGTTCTAATAGGTCACCAATTATCAAGGGCAAATGCCACTCGAGGAAAAGGACAAATGAAATGGATGGATCATCATCATCAACATCATCATACTCATGATCATCATGATCATCCACATCATCATCATCACCACCACCACCACTACCATCATCATCCTCATCATCATCATCATCATCATCATCCTCATCATCATCATCATCATCATCATAATCATCATCATCATCATCATCATCATCACCATCAACAGCATCATCATCATCAGCACCACCACTACCATCATCATCATCAGCATCATCATCATAATACTCATCATCATCAGCAGCAGCATCACCATCATCATCACGATCATCATCATACTCATCATCATCATCATCATCATCATCATCATCATCATCATCGTCAACATCATCATCATCATCATCATCATCATCATCATCACCACCCCCATCATCATCATCATCATCATCATCATCATCATCATCACTATCATCATCACGATCATCATCACTATCATCATCACTATCATCATCATCATCATCATCATCATACTTATCATCATCATCATCATCATCATCGCCAGCATCATCATCATCATCACCCCTATCATCATCATCATCATCATCATACTTATCATCATCATCATCATCATCATCATCATCATCATCATCCGTTTTACATGCTGGCATGTGTTGGACGGCTGTAAGAAATTTATTTCTCTGGCTAAGTCTTTATTGATCCCTCTTTCCTTCAAATCTATCCTTATCACTTCCTTCATTGTTTGTGAACAATTAGTTATTTAACTTATTTTGTAAGATAGTAGGAAAAATCCTATCAGAGTGCTCAATTAATTGAGAAAATCATCAAAATTAAGAGCGTAATATTTATTTATTATTCAGTACAGAAAATCAGTACAACATCAGTACCATCTGTTTCAAGCTCAGAAGGTGTTGACCTCCCGGCTATCTTCAGCTTTGTTGTCACTTGGTAGAGAAAATGGAGCGTCTCGTATAAGCCACGGTCGGATACGTTATTTGCGTTGAAGGGTTGAATTAGTATCGTCTAAATTTTGTGTGAGATTAAAAAGCTTAATAAAGTCCAAAAAAGAGGGAATAAAATTTAAAAGTTAAGATTTAAAATTTAAGAATATTTATTAAAAATCCCGTTAGCAAATACCGACTCTTAACTCTGTCGTTGAGTACTATCGAATGTTTAGATATTTATACTCGCCGCTTTCAGTGTAAATATCACTTAATTTCTCAGTTATCACGTGACAATCTCTTGTGTCCTAATGGGGCTAAGTGAACGCTTACATATTCAAAGTGTCTCTTTCAACCGGGTTCGCACCCTATGACCGTCTGAGATTGTTATTTCCATGCGCTGATGAGAGCCATACTATATAAATTTAAAGGAAATAAATCAAACACACATTAGGGATGTCCGCATCATAAATTATTTCGACCTAGATGGTCATTCAGTTCCAAAATGTGGCTGTGTATGCGTCTGAGGAGACCCATCTAGGTCGAAATAATTTATAATGCAGACAGCCCTAACGTGTGTTCAGTTTATTTCCTTTAAATTTATTTTTGCTCTGTTAATATGTTAATAAGTACATTGAGCGCTTTTACTAGAATTCCCATCGAAACCATTCAACTGTGCACACACACACTATATATATATATATATATATATATATATATATATATATATATATATATATATATATATATATAATATTAGTTTATAATAGCTGTTGATCGATAACATCGACATGCCAGTGTCGCAGATTTTGTACATGTCTGTATAAATAAAAATTAACCATATATATATATATATATATATATATATATATATATATATATATATATATATATATATATATATATATATATATATATATATATAAAATGAAGTAATAAAATAAGGTGTCAATCAAATTTTATTAGAATTCAAAGTTCAAGCAAAGTGTCTTAAAGTCCTTAGCTCATGAGTTTTCAAAGATAATTCTTCTCTTCAGAGGACCATTACCGCAGTTATACCACTACAGGTAGTAAAATTAAACTTTGAAAATATATAAAAATATATACAAAAATACATAAAAATATATAATAATATATATATATATAATATATATAAGGAGGTAGTTGAACAAGTTATGCAAAATGGAGGCTGACAGTTGTGTAGAGACTATAATGGAGGTAAATAGGTCAGAAATTTTTCGAAATATTTTAGCTAAAACGAAAGTAGTGTGTGTCAAGGCAAACATTTTTTTTTGTGTAGATTTCTTGTTTCCCCCCCCCCTCCTCATCCTCCCACCTCTCATTTAAAATAATCTTATTCTCTCATCTTTCGACTCGAAATGCACCCCCCCTTTTTTTTGTTTTTGCTCTTCGTTCATCTGTATATTGTCATGAACATTCTTAGGAGACATCGCCCGTCGTCGCTACGTCAGATTGAAGCGAAAACTAAGCAAAAATAAAGAAAGAAATAAATAACGAAAAAAATGAATAAATAAATAAATAAAGAAATAAAGAAATAAAGAAATAACGAAAAAATGGCAAAAAAATAAATAAACGTTTTATGCATCAACCGAAACATCTTCGCAGGCAACTGACAAACGCCCCCCCCCACACACACACCTTTTTTTTTGGTGACACAAAAACGATTTCATAACAGTGTCACAGAACAAACGTTCCCTTTACACGATGACAAAAAAAGGTTAAAAAAAACAACAAAAAAAACAAAAAAAAACAATTCCAAGATATCCCCACCCCCACCGTCGCAAATTGAATAAACTGCAATTTTTGTTGTCATAGACAATTACGTAATTTCATTTCTTAATTAAAATAATAATTCTTAAAAAATATAATATTAAAACAATTTCAAAGAAAATTCTTTTTCTTAAGAAAATACATGAAAAATTCCAGTGTGGAATATTTTTTTCAGGGTGGAATATTTTTTTAATATTAAAACAATTTAAAAGAAAATTCTTTTTCTTAAGAAAATACATGAAAAATTCAAGTATGGAATATTTTTTTCAGGGTGGAATATTTTTTTAATATTAAAACAATTTAAAAGAAAATTCTTTTTCTTAAGAAAATACATGAAAAATTCCAGTGTGGAATATTTTTTTCAGGGTGGAATATTTTTTTAATATTAAAACAATTTAAAAGAAAATTCTATTTCTTAAGAAAATATATGAAAAATTCCAGTGTGGAATTTTTTTTTCAGGGTGGAATATTTTTTTAATATGTTTTAATGTTAAAAAAATATTCCAGGTGGGAATTTATTTTTGTGGTGAATATAAGCTTGAGAAAAATTAAAATTTAAATGATAACAAATTCTCATTTATATATTCAACGTCGCGTAGGTGATTGTGCGCTCGTAAAAGTATCGATTTAACCCTTAACAAGGCCAAATATTTTAACGGTCAGCAGATAAGTTTTTTCCAAGCTGACCTATATAAAAAACTTTAATCACACATCCGCATACACACATATACATACATATATACAAATACCTACATACACACATACTCATACATACACATGGCTAAACGAACATATACATACATACATACATGAACATACACACACCCACACACACATATATATATATATATATATATATATAGCAATAGATAAAATGAAAGAATAGAATAAGGTACGAATCAAATTTTATTACAATTCAATGTTCAGGCAAAGTTCTTTAAAGTCCTTAACTCATGAGTTTTCAAAGAAAACCTTCTCAAAGGACCATTACCGCAATGATATTACTGCAGGTAATAAAAATTAAACTTTGAAAAAATATATAAAAAAATATATATAAAAATACATAAAGGTATATAAAACATTAAATATATCGGCCCAAAACATACTTTTTAGTAAAACTATACAGTTCATCCAAGTCAACAGGTCCAAAATAGCTCCAGGCAAGATATCAAAGAGGTTGATTAAAAAATAATCCAAATGGTGAATAGTGGTCCAAAAACGACAAAAGGTATCCAGGCGGGAAATTCGTTTGCTATCGATGCAGTAGATAACAGTGCAAATTGTAGTTAAGGTGTATGCAAATTAATAAAACGATAAAAAAACGATAGAGAAAACAAATCATATGAAAAGTTCAGAAAACTCACTTGGTGTTGAATATTATAATGTTCTTAGGGACTCTGAATTTGGACATTATAATATTCAACACCAAGTGAGTTTTCTGAACTTTTCATATGATTTGTTTTCTCTATCGTTTTTTATCGTTTTATTAATTTGAAACAAACAGGAACTGTCACTGTTGTTTAACCTCCAAAGCTTGTGGGCCTGATCTTATACCCACAATAGTAATAAAGAAATGCTCTGCTGAACTGGCCCCTGTCCTCTCCAAACTCTACAATAAGTGTCTAGCTGAATCTTGCTTCCCCGATAGCTGGAAAATTGCCTCTGTGGTACCAGTTTACAAGAATTCTGGAAATAGAACCAATCCCCAGAACTATCGCCCAATCAGTCTACTGCCGATCTTTGCTAAAATCTTTGGATCCTTAATCAATCTAGCGATAGTACGACACTTAGTTAATGCTAAACTTCTTTCTGACCGCCAGTATGGATTTAGACAATCACGATCTATTGCAGACATCCTAACGGTCATCTCTGAATGCATGTATCATACACTCGACAAGGCAGGTGAAGCTAGGGCAGTAGCGCTTGATATATCCAAGGCCTTTGACAAGGTATGGCATAAAGGGCTCCTGAAAATACGATCATACGGTATTACTGGGCAATTACTTAATATAATTAGATCCTTCCTAACCAAAAGAAAAATCCAGGTTGTCCTCGATGGCCGTTCATCTAAGCAACATGACATAAATGCTGGTGTACCCCAGGGATCTATCCTTGGACCCTTGTTGTTCCTGATCTATATAAACGATCTCCCTGATGGCATAGAGTCTGAGATTGGTTTATTTGCTGATGACACAACCCTTTACTCTCGCCATGTTGGCAAAACCGACGCAATCATATCCGATGCAATGGCTGAATCTTTAGAAAATGACCTCCAGGCTGTAATGGATTGGGGTCATAAATGGTTGGTAACTTTTAATGCCGCAAAGACAAAACTCCTTTCCTTCAATAACTACAAGGAACCTTTTCAACCACCGATTGTCATGGCAAATAACACCCTACCTGAGAGTTCATCATTCAAACTCCTCGGCCTAACCTTCACAGGTAACATGAATTGGAACAAATACATTGAAGATATTGCCAAGTCTGCCGCAAAGAAGGTGGGCTCCCTCTACCGTGCTAGTAAACTCCTCACACCTGACATTATCCTGTATCTCTACAAAGCAACCATCCGCCCATGCATGGAGTATTGTTGTCACATCTGGGCTGGTGCATCATCTACTAGTCTATCCCTCCTTGACAAGGTCCAAAAAAGAGTCGCCAACCTAATAGGTCCCTCACTGTCAACCAAGCTCCAGCCTCTGTCCCATCGCCGCAATGTAGCATCCTTGTGCTTGTTTTACAAATACTTCAATGGATTATGCTCCGATGAATTGACTACTCTGGTGCCCCCTCGACGTAAATTCACTAGACTAAATCGACAATCAACTAAATCTCATTCATTC
>OY744540.1:8993505-9013505 GCA_963556195.1 Sepiola atlantica | reverse complement strand
GGTTAGGGTTAAGGGTTAGGGTTAGCGTTTTAGGAGTTGGGTTAGGGTTAGGGTTATGGGTTAGGGTTAGCGTTTAAGGAGTTGGGTTAGTGTTTAAGGAGTTGGGTTAGAGTTAGGGAGTTGGGTCACTCTATAATTGATGAATTATAAAACTAAAATTGTGTAAAATAAATTCTTGTTATCATTTAAAGAATATTCTGCACAACTAAATAAGAATGTTACTGTTAAAAAAAGAAAAATAGGTCATATGATTTTTCACCAGAGAAAATCGAAATATGTTAATTCATTTTACATTAGAAACGACTGTTAAGGTTAAATGATGCGTGCGACCAGCTTTTGAAATTGCATTTAAATTTAAATACTTTCAGGTTTTTATTCCAATATTACTTTACTCCTCTTTTGTAATTTTGATTATTCGAACTACTGTTCTCATCTTGACCCTAACCCTAACCCTAACTACTGTTCTCATCTTGACCCTAACCCTAACCCTAACTACTGTTCTCATCTTGACCCTAACCCTAACCCTAACTACTGTTCTCATCTTGACCCTAACCACGCCCCTAACTACTGTTCTCATCTTGACCCTAACCCTAACCCTAACCCTAACTACTGTTCTCATCTTGACCCTAACCCTAACCATAACTACTGTTCTCATCTTGACCCTAACCCTAACCCTAACACTAACTACTGTTCTCATCTTGACCCTAACCCTAACCCTAACTACTGTTCTCATCTTGATCCTAACCCTAACCCTAACTACTGTTCTCATCTTGACCCTAACCCTAACCCTAACTACTGTTCTCATCTTGACCCTAACCCTAACCCTAACTACTGTTCTCATCTTGACCTTTATTCAATGGTTTTTATGTTCATTTATTTTAATTGATGGTTTTTATGTTTATTTATTTTATTTGATGGTTTTTATGTTTATTTATTTTATTTGATGGTTTTTATGTTTATTTATTTTAATTGATGGCTTTTATGTTTATTTAATTTGATGGTTTTTATGTTTATTTATTTTATTTGATGGTTTTTATGTTTATTTTAATTGATGGTTTTTATGTTTATTTATTTTAATTGATGGTTTTTATGTTTATTTATTTTAATTGATGGTTTTTATGTTTATTTATTTTAATTGATGGCTTTTATGTTTATTTTATTTGATGGTTTTTATGTTTATTTATTTTATTTGATGGTTTTTATGTTTATTTTAATTGATGGCTTTTATGTTTATTTTATTTGATGGTTTTTATGTTTATTTATTTTATTTGATGGTTTTTATGTTTATTTTAATTGATGGTTTTTATGTTTATTTATTTTAATTGATGGCTTTTATGTTTATTTATTTTAATTGATGGTTTTTATGTTTATTTATTTTAATTGATGGCTTTTATGTTTATTTTATTTGATGGTTTTTATGTTTATTTATTTTATTTGATGGTTTTTATGTTTATTTTAATTGATGGCTTTTATGTTTATTTTATTTGATGGTTTTTATGTTTATTTATTTTATTTGATGGTTTTTATGTTTATTTATTTTATTTGATGGTTTTTATGTTTATTTTATTTGATGGTTTTCATGTTTATTTATTTTATTTGATGGCTTTTATGTTTATTTATTTTAATTGATGGTTTTTATGTTTATTTTATTTGATTGTTTTTATGTTTATTTATTTTAATTGATAGTTTTTATGTTTATTTTATTTGATGGTTTTTATGTTTATTTATTTTACTTGATGGTTTTTATGTTTATTTATTTTATTTGATGGTTTTATGTTTATTTTATTTGATGGTTTTTATGTTTATTTATTTTATTTGATGGTTTTTATGTTTATTTTATTTGATGGTTTTTATGTTTATTTATTTTATTTGATGGTTTTTATGTTTATTTTATTTGATGGTTTTTATGTTTATTTATTTTAATTGATGGTTTTTATGTTTATTTATTTTAATTGATGGTTTTTATGTTTATTTATTTTAATTGATGGTTTTTATGTTTATTTATTTTAATTGATGGTTTCTATGTTTATTTATTTTAATTGATGGTTTCTATGTTTATTTATTTTAATTGATGGTTTTTATGTTTATTTATTTTAATTGATGGTTTTTATGTTTATTTATTTTAATTGATGGTTTCTATGTTTATTTATTTTAATTGATGGTTTCTATGTTTATTTATTTTATTTGATGGTTTTTATGTTTATTTATTTTAATTGATGGTTTTTATGTTTATTTATTTTACTTGATGGTTTTTATGTTTATTTATTTTACTTGATGGTTTTTATGTTTATTTATTTTATTTGATGGTTTTTATGTTTATTTATTTTATTTGATGGTTTTTATGTTTATTTATTTTAATTGATGGTTTTTATGTTTATTTATTTTATTTGATGGTTTTTATGTTTATTTATTTTAATTGATAGTTTTTATGTTTATTTATTTTATTTGATGGTTTTTATGTTTATTTATTTTATTTGATGGTTTTTATGTTTATTTAATTTACTTGATGGTTTTTATGTTTATTTATTTTATTTGATGGTTTTTATGTTTATTTATTTTAATTGATGGTTTTTATGTTTATTTATTTTAATTGATGGTTTTTATGTTTATTTATTTTAATTGATGGTTTTTATGTTCATTTATTTTATTTGATGGTTTTTATGTTTATTTATTTTATTTGATGGTTTTTATGTTTATTTATTTTAATTGATGGTTTTTATGTTTATTTATTTTATTTGATGGTTTTTATGTTTATTTATTTTATTTGATGGTTTTTATGTTTATTTATTTTATTTGATGGCTTTTATGTTTATTTATTTTAATTGATGGTTTTTATGTTTATTTATTTTAATTGATGGTTTTATGTTTATTTATTTTATTTGATGGTTTTCATGTTTATTTATTTTAATTGATGGCTTTTATGTTTATTTATTTTAATTGATGGTTTTATGTTTATTTATTTTAATTGATGGTTTTTATGTTTATTTATTTTAATTGGTGGTTTTTATGTTTATTTATTTTAATTGATGGTTTTATGTTTATTTATTTTAATTGATGGTTTTTATGTTTATTTATTTTAATTGATGGTTTTATGTTAATTTATTTTAATTGATGGTTTTATGTTTATTTATTTTATTTGATGGTTTTCATGTTTATTTATTTTAATTGATGGTTTTTATGTTTATTTATTTTAATTGATGGTTTTTATGTTTATTTATTTTAATTGATGGTTTTTCTGTTTATTTATTTTATTTGATGGTTTTTATGTTTATTTATTTTATTTGATGGTTTTTATGTTTATTTATTTTATTTGATGGTTTTTATGTTTATGTTACTTGATGGCTTTTATGTTTATTTATTTTATTTGATGGCTTTTATGTTTATTTATTTTGCTTGATGGTTTTTATGTTTATTTATTTTAATTGATGGTTTTTATGTTTATTTAGTTTAATTGATGGTTTTTATGTTTATTTATTTTATTTGATGGCTTTTATGTTTATTTATTTTATTTGTATGGCTTTTATGTTTATTTATTTTAATTGATGGTTTTTATGTTTATTTATTTCATTTGATGGCTTTTATGTTTATTTATTTTACTTGATGGTTTTTATGTTTATTTTTTTTATTTGATGGTTTTTATGTTTATTTATTTTAATTGATGGTTTTTATGTTTATTTATTTTAATTGATAGTTTGTATGTTTATTTATTTTATTTGATGGTTTTTATGTTTATTTATTTTACTTGATGGTTTTTATGTTTATTTATTTTACTTGATGGTTTTTATGTTTATTTATTTTACTTGATGGTTTTTATGTTTATTTATTTTACTTGATGGCTTTTATGTTTATTTATTTTATTTGATGGTTTTTATGTTTATTTATTTTACTTGATGGTTTTTATGTTTATTTATTTTATTTGATGGTTTTTATCTTTATTTAATTTACTTGATGGTTTTTATGTTTATTTATTTTATTTGATGGTTTTTATGTTTATTTATTTTAATTGATGGTTTTTATGTTTATTTATTTTAATTGATGGTTTTTATGTTTATTTATTTTAATTGATGGTTTTTATGTTCATTTATTTTATTTGATGGTTTTTATGTTTATTTATTTTATTTGATGGTTTTTATGTTTATTTATTTTAATTGATGGTTTTTATGTTTATTTATTTTATTTGATGGTTTTTATGTTTATTTATTTTATTTGATGGTTTTTATGTTTATTTATTTTATTTGATGGCTTTTATGTTTATTTATTTTAATTGATGGTTTTTATGTTTATTTATTTTAATTGATGGTTTTATGTTTATTTATTTTATTTGATGGTTTTCATGTTTATTTATTTTAATTGATGGCTTTTATGTTTATTTATTTTAATTGATGGGTTTATGTTTATTTATTTTAATTGATGGTTTTTATGTTTATTTATTTTAATTGATGGTTTTTATGTTTATTTATTTTAATTGATGGTTTTATGTTTATTTATTTTAATTGATGGTTTTTATGTTTATTTATTTTAATTGATGGTTTTATGTTAATTTATTTTAATTGATGGTTTTATGTTTATTTATTTTATTTGATGGTTTTCATGTTTATTTATTTTAATTGATGGTTTTTATGTTTATTTATTTTAATTGATGGTTTTTATGTTTATTTATTTTAATTGATGGTTTTTATGTTTATTTATTTTATTTGATGGTTTTTATGTTTATTTTAATTGATGGTTTTTATGTTTATTTATTTTAATTGATGGCTTTTATGTTTATTTATTTTAATTGATGGTTTTTATGTTTATTTATTTTAATTGATGGCTTTTATGTTTATTTTATTTGATGGTTTTTATGTTTATTTATTTTATTTGATGGTTTTTATGTTTATTTTAATTGATGGCTTTTATGTTTATTTTATTTGATGGTTTTTATGTTTATTTATTTTATTTGATGGTTTTTATGTTTATTTATTTTATTTGATGGTTTTTATGTTTATTTTATTTGATGGTTTTCATGTTTATTTATTTTTATTTGATGGCTTTTATGTTGGGATGGCTTTTATGTTTTTATTTTTTATTGTTGGTTTTTATGTTTATTTTATTTGATTGTTTTATGTATTTATTATTGTTGTTTATGTTATTTTACTTGATGGTTTTTATGTTTTTTATTTGATGGTTTTTATGTTTTTTATGTTTTTATGTTTATTTATTTTATTTGATGGTTTTATGTTTTTATTTGTTGATGTTTTTATGTTTTTTGATGTTTTTGTTATTTTATTTGATTTTTTATGTTTATTTATTTTATTTGATGGTTTTTATGTTTATTTTTATTGATGGTTTGTATGTTTTTATTTTAATTGATGGTTTTTATGTTTATTTATTTTAATTGATGGTTTTTATGTTTATTTATTTTATTTGTTGTTTTGTTTGTTTATTTATTTTATTGTTGGTTGTTATGTTTATTTATTTTAATTGATGGGTTTTGTTTGTTTATTTTAATTGATGGTTTGTTTATTTATTTTTAATTGATGGTTTTTATGTTTATTTATTTTAATTGATGGGTTTTTTTGTTTATTATTTTGTATTTTAATTGATGGTTTTTATGTTTATTTATTTTAATTGATGGTTTTTATGTTTATTTATTTTAATTGATGGTTTCTATGTTTATTTATTTTAATTGATGGTTTCTATGTTTATTTATTTTATTTGATGGTTTTTATGTTTATTTATTTTAATTGATGGTTTTTATGTTTATTTATTTTACTTGATGGTTTTTATGTTTATTTATTTTACTTGATGGTTTTTATGTTTATTTATTTTATTTGATGGTTTTTATGTTTATTTATTTTATTTGATGGTTTTTATGTTTATTTATTTTAATTGATGGTTTTTATGTTTATTTATTTTATTTGATGGTTTTTATGTTTATTTATTTTAATTGATAGTTTTTATGTTTATTTATTTTATTTGATGGTTTTTATGTTTATTTATTTTATTTGATGGTTTTTATGTTTATTTAATTTACTTGATGGTTTTTATGTTTATTTATTTTATTTGATGGTTTTTATGTTTATTTATTTTAATTGATGGTTTTTATGTTTATTTATTTTAATTGATGGTTTTTATGTTTATTTATTTTAATTGATGGTTTTTATGTTCATTTATTTTATTTGATGGTTTTTATGTTTATTTATTTTATTTGATGGTTTTTATGTTTATTTATTTTAATTGATGGTTTTTATGTTTATTTATTTTATTTGATGGTTTTTATGTTTATTTATTTTATTTGATGGTTTTTATGTTTATTTATTTTATTTGATGGCTTTTATGTTTATTTATTTTAATTGATGGTTTTTATGTTTATTTATTTTAATTGATGGTTTTATGTTTATTTATTTTATTTGATGGTTTTCATGTTTATTTATTTTAATTGATGGCTTTTATGTTTATTTATTTTAATTGATGGTTTTATGTTTATTTATTTTAATTGATGGTTTTTATGTTTATTTATTTTAATTGGTGGTTTTTATGTTTATTTATTTTAATTGATGGTTTTATGTTTATTTATTTTAATTGATGGTTTTTATGTTTATTTATTTTAATTGATGGTTTTATGTTAATTTATTTTAATTGATGGTTTTATGTTTATTTATTTTATTTGATGGTTTTCATGTTTATTTATTTTAATTGATGGTTTTTATGTTTATTTATTTTAATTGATGGTTTTTATGTTTATTTATTTTAATTGATGGTTTTTCTGTTTATTTATTTTATTTGATGGTTTTTATGTTTATTTATTTTATTTGATGGTTTTTATGTTTATTTATTTTATTTGATGGTTTTTATGTTTATTTTACTTGATGGCTTTTATGTTTATTTATTTTATTTGATGGCTTTTATGTTTATTTATTTTGCTTGATGGTTTTTATGTTTATTTATTTTAATTGATGGTTTTTATGTTTATTTAGTTTAATTGATGGTTTTTATGTTTATTTATTTTATTTGATGGCTTTTATGTTTATTTATTTTATTTGTATGGCTTTTATGTTTATTTATTTTAATTGATGGTTTTTATGTTTATTTATTTCATTTGATGGCTTTTATGTTTATTTATTTTACTTGATGGTTTTTATGTTTATTTTTTTTATTTGATGGTTTTTATGTTTATTTATTTTAATTGATGGTTTTTATGTTTATTTATTTTAATTGATAGTTTGTATGTTTATTTATTTTATTTGATGGTTTTTATGTTTATTTATTTTACTTGATGGTTTTTATGTTTATTTATTTTACTTGATGGTTTTTATGTTTATTTATTTTACTTGATGGTTTTTATGTTTATTTATTTTACTTGATGGCTTTTATGTTTATTTATTTTATTTGATGGTTTTTATGTTTATTTATTTTACTTGATGGTTTTTATGTTTATTTATTTTATTTGATGGTTTTTATCTTTATTTAATTTACTTGATGGTTTTTATGTTTATTTATTTTATTTGATGGTTTTTATGTTTATTTATTTTAATTGATGGTTTTTATGTTTATTTATTTTAATTGATGGTTTTTATGTTTATTTATTTTAATTGATGGTTTTTATGTTCATTTATTTTATTTGATGGTTTTTATGTTTATTTATTTTATTTGATGGTTTTTATGTTTATTTATTTTAATTGATGGTTTTTATGTTTATTTATTTTATTTGATGGTTTTTATGTTTATTTATTTTATTTGATGGTTTTTATGTTTATTTATTTTATTTGATGGCTTTTATGTTTATTTATTTTAATTGATGGTTTTTATGTTTATTTATTTTAATTGATGGTTTTATGTTTATTTATTTTATTTGATGGTTTTCATGTTTATTTATTTTAATTGATGGCTTTTATGTTTATTTATTTTAATTGATGGGTTTATGTTTATTTATTTTAATTGATGGTTTTTATGTTTATTTATTTTAATTGATGGTTTTTATGTTTATTTATTTTAATTGATGGTTTTATGTTTATTTATTTTAATTGATGGTTTTTATGTTTATTTATTTTAATTGATGGTTTTATGTTAATTTATTTTAATTGATGGTTTTATGTTTATTTATTTTATTTGATGGTTTTCATGTTTATTTATTTTAATTGATGGTTTTTATGTTTATTTATTTTAATTGATGGTTTTTATGTTTATTTATTTTAATTGATGGTTTTTATGTTTATTTATTTTATTTGATTGTTTTTATGTTTATTTATTTTATTTGATGGTTTTTATGTTTATTTATTTTACTTGATGGTTTTTATGTTTATTTATTTTATTTGATGGTTTTTATGTTTATTTATTTTATTTGATGGTTTTTATGTTTATTTATTTTAATTGATGGTTTTTATGTTTATTTATTTTATTTGATGGTTTTTATGTTTATTTATTTTAATTGATGGTTTTTATGTTTATTTATTTTAATTGATGGCTTTTATGTTTATTTATTTTAATTGATGGTTTTATGTTTATTTATTTTATTTGATGGTTTTTATGTTTATTTTACTTGATGGCTTTTATGTTTATTTATTTTATTTGATGGCTTTTATGTTTATTTATTTTGCTTGATGGTTTTTATGTTTATTTATTTTAATTGATGGTTTTTATGTTTATTTAGTTTAATTGATGGTTTTTATGTTTATTTATTTTATTTGATGGCTTTTATGTTTATTTATTTTATTTGTATGGCTTTTATGTTTATTTATTTTAATTGATGGTTTTTATGTTTATTTATTTCATTTGATGGCTTTTATGTTTATTTATTTTACTTGATGGTTTTTATGTTTATTTATTTTACTTGATGGTTTTTATGTTTATTTATTTTACTTGATGGTTTTTATGTTTATTTATTTTACTTGATGGCTTTTATGTTTATTTATTTTATTTGATGGTTTTTATGTTTATTTATTTTACTTGATGGTTTTTATGTTTATTTATTTTAATTGATGGTTTTTATGTTTATTTATTTTATTTGATGGTTTTTATGTTTATTTATTTTATTTGATGGTTTTTATGTTTATTTATTTTATTTGATGGCTTTTATGTTTATTTATTT
Source organism: Sepiola atlantica (assembly GCA_963556195.1). NCBI lineage: Eukaryota > Metazoa > Mollusca > Cephalopoda > Sepiida > Sepiolidae > Sepiola > Sepiola atlantica. The sequence goes on along the minus strand of OY744540.1, from coordinate 9,004,435 downwards.
TAATTGATGGTTTTTATGTTTATTTATTTTACTTGATGGCTTTTATGTTTATTTATTTTATTTGATGGTTTTTATGTTTATTTATTTTACTTGATGGTTTTTATGTTTATTTATTTTAATTGATGGTTTTTATGTTTATTTATTTTATTTGATGGTTTTTATGTTTATTTATTTTATTTGATGGTTTTTATGTTTATTTATTTTATTTGATGGCTTTTATGTTTATTTATTTTAATTGATGGTTTTTATGTTTATTTATTTTAATTGATGGTTTTATGTTTATTTATTTTATTTGATGGTTTTTATGTTTATTTATTTTAATTGATGGCTTTTATGTTTATTTATTTTAATTGATGGTTTTATGTTTATTTATTTTAATTGATGGTTTTTATGTTTATTTATTTTAATTGATGGTTTTTATGTTTATTTATTTTAATTGATGGTTTTATGTTTATTTATTTTAATTGATGGTTTTTATGTTTATTTATTTTAATTGATGGTTTTTATGTTTATTTATTTTAATTGATGGTTTTATGTTAATTTATTTTAATTGATGGTTTTATGTTTATTTATTTTATTTGATGGTTTTCATGTTTATTTATTTTAATTGATGGTTTTTATGTTTATTTATTTTAATTGATGGTTTTTATGTTTATTTATTTTAATTGATGGTTTTTATGTTTATTTATTTTATTTGATGGTTTTTATGTTTATTTATTTTATTTGATGGTTTTTATGTTTATTTATTTTACTTGATGGTTTTTATGTTTATTTATTTTATTTGATGGTTTTTATGTTTATTTATTTTAATTGATGGTTTTTATGTTTATTTATTTTATTTGATGGCTTTTATGTTTATTTACTTTACTTGATGGTTTTTATGTTTATTTATTTTAATTTATGGTTTTTATGTTTATTTATTTTAATTGATGGTTTTTATGTTTATTTATTTTAATTGATGGTTTTTATGTTTATTTATTTTACTCGATGGTTTTTATGTTTATTTATTTTACTTGATGGTTTTTATGTTTATTTATTTTAATTGATGGTTTTTATGTTTATTTATTTTAATTGATGGCTTTTATGTTTATTTATTTTAATTGATGGTTTTATGTTTATTTATTTCATTTGATGGTTTTTATGTTTATTTTAATTGATGGCTTTTATGTTTATTTATTTTATTTGATGGCTTTTATGTTTATTTATTTTGCTTGATGGTTTTTATGTTTATTTATTTTATTTGATGGTTTTTATGTTTATTTATTTTAATTGATGGTTTTTATGTTTATTTATTTTATTTGATGGCTTTTATGTTTATTTATTTTATTTGATGGCTTTTATGTTTATTTATTTTAATTGATGGTTTTTATGTTTATTTATTTTATTTGATGGCTTTTATGTTTATTTATTTTACTTGATGGTTTTTATGTTTATTTATTTTATTTGATGGTTTTTATGTTTATTTATTTTAATTGATGGTTTTATGTTTATTTATTTTAATTGATGGTTTTTATGTTTATTTATTTTAATTGATGGCTTTTATGTTTATTTATTTTAATTGATGGTTTTATGTTTATTTATTTTATTTGATGGTTTTTATGTTTATTTTACTTGATGGCTTTTATGTTTATTTATTTTATTTGATGGCTTTTATGTTTATTTATTTTGCTTGATGGTTTTTATGTTTATTTATTTTATTTGATGGTTTTTATGTTTATTTAGTTTAATTGATGGTTTTTATGTTTATTTATTTTATTTGATGGCTTTTATGTTTATTTATTTTATTTGTATGGCTTTTATGTTTATTTATTTTAATTGATGGTTTTTATGTTTATTTATTTTATTTGATGGCTTTTATGTTTATTTATTTTACTTGATGGTTTTTATGTTTATTTTTTTTATTTGATGGTTTTTATGTTTATTTTTTTTAATTGATGGTTTTTATGTTTATTTATTTTAATTGATAGTTTGTATGTTTATTTATTTTATTTGATGGTTTTTATGTTTATTTATTTTACTTGATGGTTTTTATGTTTATTTATTTTACTTGATGGCTTTTATGTTTATTTATTTTATTTGATGGTTTTTATGTTTATTTATTTTACTTGATGGTTTTTATGTTTATTTATTTTAATTGATGGCTTTTATGTTTATTTTATTTGATGGTTTTTATGTTTATTTATTTTATTTGATGGTTTTTATGTTTATTTATTTTACTTGATGGCTTTTATGTTTATTTATTTTATTTGATGGTTTTTATGTTTATTTATTTTACTTGATGGTTTTTATGTTTATTTATTTTAATTGATGGCTTTTATGTTTATTTTATTTGATGGTTTTTATGTTTATTTATTTTATTTGATGGTTTTTATGTTTATTTTAATTGATGGTTTTTATGTTTATTTTATTTGATTGTTTTTATGTTTATTTATTTTATTTGATGGTTTTTATGTTTATTTATTTTATTTGATGGTTTTTATGTTTATTTTATTTGATGGGTTTTATGTTTATTTATTTTAATTGATGGTTTTTATGTTTATTTATTTTAATTGATGGTTTTTATGTTTATTTATTTTAATTGATGGTTTTTATGTTTATTTATTTTACTTGATGGTTTTTATGTTTATTTATTTTACTTGATGGTTTTTATGTTTATTTATTTTATTTGATGGTTTTTATGTTTATTTTATTTGATGGGTTTTATGTTTATTTATTTTAATTGATGGTTTTTATGTTTATTTATTTTAATTGATGGTTTTTATGTTTATTTATTTTAATTGATGGTTTTTATGTTTATTTATTTTACTTGATGGTTTCTATGTTTATTTATTTTAATTGATGGTTTTTATGTTTATTTATTTTATTTGATGGCTTTTATGTTTATTTATTTTAATTGATGGTTTTTATGTTTATTTATTTTAATTGATGGTTTTTATGTTTATTTATTTTAATTGATGGTTTTTATGTTTATTTATTTTATTTGATGGTTTTTATGTTTATTTATTTTACTCAACCCATGAACTGGTTGTGTCTTGGCCTTTGGGGCTTGATTTACGCCGGTCTATGGGTCGGTCCTGTGCAGTTCTAGGTGGCCCACCCTCCCAGGCTTTGCCTTTCCTCTTTGGGGAGGAGTAAGTTTATTGCTTACTGCCTGAGGTGCACCTACCGGGGAATGCCGACGGGGCAGCCCAGGCAATTTTTAATGGCCAGAGTGTGCACCTTCTCGGGCGCTGGCTTTTCAAGCCTCACTTTCCCGACCTGACCTTGGGTCACATCTTACCTTGTGGGAGTAAGATTAAACTGGCCTTGTGCCTAACCTCCTGAAGAAAAGGTAAATGATATTTTTAACTTTATAATTATTAGAGTGATGTGTGTAAAGCGTTCCAGTCTGGGACTGTGAGTTAATATTGCTTTACAGGGGCTTGCTTATATTGGCCTAATTTACGTGCATATGTAAAGTGTCACACGTGACGTGTTAGTCCAATAGCAAACAATATTAATAACAATAATAGAAACCATTGTGTTCAGTGCTCAGGTTCACTACAGTTCCTTAAAATCCATGCATAGTACATAAGATAATGTACAATTGTCAGGAAGATAAAGAATGTCTGAGTCAGTATGTACATGTGTGTGTATGTGTATGGAAGGGGGCATCAGGTGTAGTTTTAGCGAATGTTGAGGAAGCATGAGGGTTTTAAAGGATGCAGTGTCTCAGCAACCAGCGACTGATGCACACAGTTTGTTCCATGCTTCAGCAATTCGGAGCATGAAAAAATGTTTCCGAAGGTCATTGGAGCTGCGCTGTTTTTTGACTTTGTAAACATGTTGAATGGAAAATCCTACGATGGACTAGGGCATGCAGATATTTAGATGATGTACATAGTTTAAGTTTGAGCAAAAACCTTGAAATTTTTAAGTTTAAAGATGTAAAAAGAAAACCACTTAATCACAACACTGAAATATTCACAAACTGTAGACATAGAATGAACTTTACTTTGAGATAACTAATTAAAAAAACTTACACATTTAAAATTAAAATAAAGTGAATCAATAATTTTAATAAGTTAAAAAAGAAGTAGATTGAAAACAAACTAAAAGCTTCCATAGTACTAATAATATAAGTCTTAAATATCATATATTAGTGTCTTAAGTAGATACAAAAATGAAAAATGGTTAAAGATAATAAAGGAATCAAGTGTATGGAGAGGGGGGTGCATCAGGTGTAGTTTTAGTGAATGTTCGGGAAGCATAAGGGTTTTAAAGGATGCAGTGTCTCAGCAGCCAGCGACTGATGCACACAGTTTGTTCCATGTTTCAGTAATTCTGAGAGAGTGTTTCGGAAAATCTGTTTACTTTGTAGTCATGTCCATGTATGTTAAACATGTTAAACACATGGAGGTCAAGAAGGCGTTCAGGGTTGTTGTTGGCAGCGAGATGGTTAATAATTTTGTCAGTGTCTACATCAGCCGACACGTTGTGAGAAAAAGCATCCAAGATGAGAACAGTAGTCTGAATAAGCCAAATAATAAAAATTATTAAATCTTATCTAAAAAACTCCGAAACAGAATAAAATTTAGTTATAAAAAGAAAAGGAAAACCAGAAAACAGAGAAAGCTAATTTCAAAGAAAAAAGTCACAGAATGAGTAGAGGTAAAGAGAGAGGTAGAGAAAGAGAGAGAAAGAGAGAGAGAGGGGGAGAGAGAAAAAGAAAGGGAGAGAAAGAGAGAGAGAAAGAGAGAGAAAGAGAAAGAAAAAGAGAGAGAGAGAAAGAAAGAGATAGAAAGAAAGAGAGAGAAAGAGAGAGAGAAAGAGAGAGAGAAAGAAAGAGAAAGAAAGAAAGAGGGAGAGAGAGAAAGAAAGAGAGAAAGAGAGAGAGAAAGAAAGAAAGAGAAAAAGAGAGAGAGAAAGAAAGAAAGAGAGAAAGAAAGAGAGAGAGAAAGAAAGAGAGAGAGAAAGAAAGAGAAAAAGAGAGAGAGAGAGAAAGAAAGAAAGAGAGAGAAAGAAAGAGAGGGAGAGAAAGAAAGAGAAAAAGAGAGAGAGAGAAAAAGAGAGAGAAATAAAGAGAGAGAGAAAGAAAGAGCGAGAAAGAAAGAGAGAAAGAAAGAAATATATATATATATATATATATATATATATATATTTATATATATATATATATAGAGAGAGAGAGATAAAGAAAGAGAGAGTGGTATTTTCATTATCTGAAATTATAAATATCTTTATTAAAATAATTTTTTTTTTTAATTTTGGAACGAATCTGCTATTCCTGGTTGCTGCTTCTTTTTTTTTTTTTCTCCTCCCCGGAACAATCTTCAGTTCCTGGCCGCATCATTATCATTTATGAGTTTTGGAAATTTCGGAACAACCAAACTCGGACTGACTCTTCTTCCAACCGCTTCTTCCTTCGCCAGCTGCCACGTTTTCTATCTGCAAAATAATTTCACTGAAACGCGCTCAAAAATCAATAAATAATCAATTTTATGGAGTTTTTCCTCCTTCTCTGCATCCGAACTTTTATTGTCCTGATGTTTCAAGTTTCAGACGCGGAAGAACATTGCGCCTCTTCTACCAAGAATTCTACTTTCTAATTTTATTCTTCTCTTTGTTTGATTATACAATGGGACCAGCACCAAGCACAAAAGCCCATGTACGCATTTAAAGTGACCGAGCTAGAGTTTTGGGGCCATGAAGCGTGAGGTTTTTTTTTTTTGTTGTGTAACTTGAGTTATTAGCGTACGGTATTTGTATATAAATTATTTTGTTGTTGTTGTTGTTGTTGGTTTAGAAAAATAACAATAACAATATGGATATGAATAGCGAATCGCCTACCTTCACAGGCTCTTGTTCTGGCGTTTTTCGACAGCGTTTCTCTGTTTGCTTGTTTTTTTTTTTTTTTGGTATTATGTCCGTGACTTTGTAGATTCACTTTACACCATGACTTACTTGTTTTGAGTTCCTCTTTTACCGTCTCCACGTGTAGACTGCTGACCCGTTTCTTCGGGAGCTTTGTCATGGAAGTCTTGGAACTTGAATTTTAATGGGGACCCTGGAGGACGAAGTGTTCTAGGGACTGAGAGTGTGAACCCCTCTCCAAAAAATGCCATTCATGGAATCGTTAATAAAATAACAACCCATTCTGTAATCCAACCATATTTGACAGAAATATACTTCAGTCTATGCTTGACTTGTCCACTAAGTTTCAGTCATGAATGTTCAACAGTCTTTGTTTTATTGTTGCTTGACGCCTTGCGGGGATACTTTGGTGATCGTCTCATCAGTAGGAGATAGTTATCCTGAATAGATTTCACATTCACCAGATCTGAACTCCACCCCAGATTTTTATCCGTGTGTTTATCGCAATTTTATGTAGTTTTCTCTTCTTCTCTTCATCCGAACCTTTATTGTCCTGATGTTTCAATCTTCAACCGTAAAAGAACATTGCACCCCTCAACCAAGAATGCGCCTCGTCTACCTTGTAATTTTATTCTACTCTTTGTTTAATTAATTTTCCCATAGATCGTGGCTATCAAAACAATTCTTAGACTATTCCTAAACTGAAAACGGTCATCATAGCAAAATCAGTTGGTGCCAAGAGAGACGTGTGTTAGAGTTATTGGTAATTTTACAAGTCGTGTCCAGCTGTTCTTATCATTAAACGAAGATAAAACAAAGACTGTTGGACATCCCTGACTGAAACTTGGTGGACAAGTCAGACATAGACGAAAGTTTATTTGTACCAAATATGGTTGAATTGCAGAAAGGATTGTGAATATTATCAACGATTTCATGGGTGGCATTTATTTTGGGTCACCCTGTCCAATTCATTTCCTTCTCTGGCAACTCGTAGCTTTTCTAGTTAGAACACTCTTCAGGTTTGGTGTCACTTTGAGTCAGACTCACTCGATGGTGACTCATGAAGATCATTCAAATTCAGAATTCGTCTCATCCGACGGTATTTGATCCGCTCCCTTCAAGCAGCCTCGGTTTTTACTCGCGGTTGATTGCGATGCACGGAGATTGCTCATGCAGGTTTTTTGTGGCATGAGCGCTTCACTCACTCCCAACAAATTACCACAGAAAAACAGGCAATAAAAAAAGAAGAACAAGTCAACTCAAAACTCTTTCAGCGAAAGCAGTGCCGATACAAAAGACTCATCTACCCCCCCCTTTGAATCAATCCTTTTGTGCACAACCTACTGCTTTACATTTTTTTTTGAATCGCTAAACAATTATTTAAGTTTAATAAAATTAATTTATTCAATCTATTATTATACAAAAGCTGAGTCAACCAATGTTTGTTTTCTCTAAGGCTTTTTGGTTCTTATCCAGATTAGGACCCAAGCTAACCCTAAACCCTAACCCTAACCCTAACCCTAGTCTTAGTCCTAGTCCTAGCGATAATTTTAACCCTAACTTTAACCCTTAACCCTAACCGACGCCAAGTCAATTTTAGCTTGGGTCCTAATCTGGATAAGTACCTGCCTATTTTTCCTATTTATAGAGTGGTCCATTTAAAAGTAGCACGAATATTAGTCAACTGGAAGATTGTAAACATGAACAGTTTCTTTCAAAGAGATTCCCATCTGCGGAACACATTACCACAGGACTGCTTCCCTGCTGACTACATCATAGTCGTCTTCAAATCCAATGTGAACAAATACTCGCCAAGTCATCAAACCCTGCCCTTCCCACCCATCGTTTTAGATCCTCTCATAGTGTTCTTCATCAATCCAATTTACAATCTCATTAACTCTTTTATCCTCGAGTGGCTTTTAGGCCTTGGTAAGTGGTGACTCGTTAAATTAATAATACACAATAAATTCTTGATATTCTGTGTATATAGTGAAGATAAAAGATTAAGAGAGAACCTTTTGACTGCCTAATTAGCATAACTATTTTTTAAACCATTCGCAATTAATTAATGTTTAGTATTATTAATTTGGAATTAAATTGCTTATGTTTGCTATCTATATGCAATAATTTCGTTTATATTAACAGTAATTAATTAAACTTATTTAATAAATAAATCGGAAAAATATCTAAAACACCTTAACTTAGCCATGTTGGGTATGTTTATATGTTTATATATTTGTATGTACGGGATTCACTCTTAAACTAATTAGTGGATCATTATGAATTTTGAAACATAGCTGCTAGGGTGTAAGGAGTCGTAATGTGGGCTGTATTTAGTTTAATTTAGTTTTATACAAAAGGTATAAAAAAAAAGAGTAGAAAGCCATTTGTGAAAATTTAAATACCTCCGATTTTTGTGAAATTTTAGCAGTAAGTATCAGACATTAATAACTATTCCCTAAATTTCCGTTTCTTTAGAGTATTTAAAGGGTTTTTAGGGGGCATAATATGGTCAAAACCTCCCATTTGAAAATTCAAATATTTCAGATTTGCATTGAATTTGATCCATAGGTACTAGACATTAAAATGCAAGATTCCCTGAATTTCAATTTCTTCTTAAGAGCCCTTAGCTTAAGCCTTAAATTTGGGACATATCAAAATTTTGACCAAAATTGGAATAAGGATTCTAGACATAAGGTTTAATATCATTAAAAAAAGAAGACGTTTGGAGTGTGGATGGCTGCGTAGAGTCTGTAGATCAAGTTTTGAAAAAAAAGACGTTTGGAGTGTGGATGGTCTTGTAGAGTCTGTAGACCAAGTTTTGAAAAAAAAAGAAGACGTTTGGAGTGTGGATGGTCTTGTACACTCTGTAGATCAAGTTTTAAAAAAAAGAAGACGTTTGGAGTGTGGATGGTCTCGTACACTCTGTAGATCAAGTTTTAAAAAAAAGAAGACGTTTGGAGTGTGGATGGTCTCGTACACTCTGTAGATCAAGTTTTAAAAAAAAGAAGACGTTTGGAGTGTGGATGGCCTCGTAGAGTCTGTAGATCAAGTTTTAAAAAAAAGAAGACGTTTGGAGTGTGGATGGTCTCGTACACTCTGTAGATCAAGTTTTAAAAAAAAGAAGACGTTTGGAGTGTGGATGGTCTCGTACACTCTGTAGACCAAGTTTTGAAAAAAAAAGAAGACGTTTGGAGTGTGGATGGTATCGTACAGTCTGTAGATCAAGTTTTGAAAAAAAAAAGAAGACGTTTGGAGTGTGGATGGTCTCATAGAGTCTGTAGATCAAGTTTTAAAAAAAAAGAAGACGTTTGGAGTGTGGATGGTCTCGTACACTCTGTAGATCAAGTTTTAAAAAAAAGAAGACGTTTGGAGTGTGGATGGTCTCGTACACTCTGTAGACCAAGTTTTGAAAAAAAAAGAAGACGTTTGGAGTGTGGATGGTATCGTACAGTCTGTAGATCAAGTTTTGAAAAAAAAGAAGACGTTTGGAGTGTGGATGGTCTCATAGAGTCTGTAGATCAAGTTTTGAAAAAAAAAGAAGACGTTTGGAGTGTGGATGGTATCGTACAGTCTGTAGACCAAGTTTTGAAAAAAAAAGAAGACGTTTGGAGTGTGGATGGTATCGTACAGTCTGTAGATCAAGTTTTGAAAAAAAAAGAAGACGTTTGGAGTGAGGATGGTATCGTACAGTCTGTAGACCAAGTTTTGAAAAAAAAAGAAGACGTTTGGAGTGAGGATGGTATCGTACAGTCTGTAGACCAAGTTTTGAAAAAAAAAGAAGACGTTTGGAGTGTGGATGGTATCGTACAGTCTGTAGATCAAGTTTTGAAAAAAAAGAAGACGTTTGGAGTGTGGATGGTCTCATAGAGTCTGTAGATCAAGTTTAAAAAAAAAAGAAGACGTTTGGAGTGTGGATGGTCTCGTACACTCTGTAGACCAAGTTTTGAAAAAAAAAGAAGACGTTTGGAGTGTGGATGGTATCGTACAGTCTGTAGATCAAGTTTTGAAAAAAAAAAGAAGACGTTTGGAGTGAGGATGGTATCGTAGAGTCTGTAGATCAAGTTTAAGAAAAAAGAAGACGTTTGGAGTGTGGATGGCACAGTTGTAATTCTTTTTTATGTCCTATAAAGTTAAGGGCGACTAATAATGCAATTTTCTGCATTATAATCACTTAGGAAGTGAGACAATCGAAATAATAGTAAGCAAAAAAACAATGAACGCTACAATCACCAATAAAAATTACATAAAGATACATTAAAAATTTAGGTGATAAAAAATCGTACATATTTCTAGACAGGGCGTCGTAATCCAATGGTAAGACGCTGGACTATAAACATCGATATTGAACGTTCGATCCTTGTCTAAGTGAACTATGCTGAGTCAAAAACACGTGTCCATGGATTACTTTTATGTACGTATAAAATTAATATATATATATATATATATATATATATATATATATATATATATATATATATATGGGCAAGGTAAACATCCACAGGATAGGAATCCAAAGAATTTCAACCGGGTTTATAAAAAGTTCTCAATATCAGAGATTTTATATATGATCATTTTTATTTATACAAAATCTGCGACAATAAATTTCCTTTTCTTTTCTTTTCTCCCCCATTTTATTCTTCCCAAATATTTATGGAAATCGCTCCAGACAAGGCATGAAGCCACTTGATGTAAGGAGCTAAAAAATACTACTTCAAGGTCAAAGACTATGATAAGTGTTAGATGGATAGATTCCTACCCAGAAAACAGCAATTATTCTCCCTTTGTCAGAAACATTGCTCATGGAATGTGAGGACTAGAGGACAAAATAAGGGAAGCAAGAGTTACGAAGCTGCGGAAAGTAAAGCCAAGGTCTACTAATGTGGACTCCAGTTATTTTAGGCTTCAAGTTCTTAAATTGTCAAATATAATAATCAGATACGTCGTCCCAAGATGGAGTATTGCTGACACATCTTGGGAGGTGCCGCTCAGAGCACTCTTTGTTGGCTTGACATAGTTCGAAATCGACTTCGCAATCCAGTGTGGCGATGTCCTCTTCTCTCTCTTACAGCCTCTT
>OY744540.1:8968505-8988505 GCA_963556195.1 Sepiola atlantica | reverse complement strand
GCGGTTCTAACAGACCCTAACGCCATCCGTTTCAATAATTTCTACGCTCAAATATCACATTATTAAGGAGTATGCAACAATTGCACAGTTGCACATCATTTAGTTCTGTTTTCGTTGCAGACAAAAAATATACCCGTTACGCAACGAGGTATTTGCTTTGCTTAATATGGAAGAATTTCCCAAGCATCTGCGCATAATTTAATGCAAATAGTTAAATAAAATATTGCCCGCCATAATAATAAACGCATTAAACCGAATCAGACAACACGATAGACGAGCATCGTGTGAACGTATATTAACAACCGTCTTTCTTTTTTTTATTGTAAAAAAGTAAAAGTCATTTGAAAAGAATGTTGACACGAGCCTAAGTAAAAACATTGATGACCTGAGGCTTGAAACGTTAGCCATGTTCAGCCGTGATATGGCGAAACAGCCGTCTATATATAGCCGTCTATGTATGTATGTATATATATATATAAGCATTGGCCTCTGAGAAAACTTTCTTGTGTCGAGTATTTGTTGGCTGAGAATTATCAGAAGCAATCTCCTTTGGATCATATACAAGTTATCTCCCCTGAAGCATACTATCCAACCCTAGAAGGTACTTACCTGTGGCGAAATTAAAAATTATATCTAATTTCACCCATGTGTGAAATATAGAAAATGAATATCATTATCTTTCTTGCCTGAGTGCTCAAGCGATCAGGCGTGTTCTGATCGACTGCCATATTCGCATGGCTTTCACAAAACTTGACGCTGTATTTCGTTATGCACCTTCAAGTCGCAGTCATACGAGACTCCTAGAATAGCTCGACTCAGATGAAAGTAATATTTACTTATCCATTGCACACATATCTTCTCTCTCTTTTAGAGCCCCATCAACGCATGTCTTTCTTAATGTATTGGGACAATTAATGTATTCGATAGTATTTGTTAGCTCAAAATTATCCAGAGTGATCTCTTTTGGATCATATCCAAGTAATCTCCCCTGCAATATACTAGGCAACGGGAGAATTCACTTTCCTGTACAGGAAGTAAAAAAAATATATCTAATCCCACTCACGTTGGGAATATAGAAGACGGATACCATTCTTTTTCTGGCTCGGATACTCAAGTGATCGGATGTGTTCTAATTGGCTGCCATCTTTGCATGGTTATCATAAAGCTTGACCTCGTATTCCATGAGGTGCCTTCTTGCCACAGTCATACGACTCCCCCAGAATGGCTCGACTCAAATATAAGTAATATTTATTTATCTATTGCACACATATCTTCTCTCTCTCTTTTAGAGCCCCCACAACACATGTCTTTCTTATTGTATTAGGATAATTAATGTATTCTTTCTTCAGTACTAATGTCTTTTCTCACTTTGTATATCATGTGATATTATAATTTTTATATACCTCTTGTAAGTTTCTCTTTGGAAAACTGTCTATATGAGAATAACTGTGTATATATTGTCAGGGTTAAAATCTTCAAACACTCGCCATGTCTAGTCACTGAGGAGCTGTGATACGGCGAAACAGACATCTATATATAGCTGATTATATATGTCGACACAACCCCACCTTTTAGGTGAAAGCCTGGAGTAATCACATGTCTAGTCATACTATAGAGCTGTGATACAGAGAAACAGTCTGTGAACAACTATATATACACACACGCTGACGATTCCCGAAAGGATGAAACGTATACATATGAAGATAAAACAAATATTTATAATTATTTGTCGCCCCCAAATCTAGGCTGGGCCCTGTAGTGAGTAGTATTAACACAGCCGTTAACGTGGCTTCAATGCATATTCCTTTCAGTAGTCGAACACTTTGACGACTGCTGCCTTTAAATAGGATTAATCTCTCGCTGATTTGCCGGGTTGTTGATAACGGCCGTGTGGGCTAGGACGTCGAAATTTTAGTTTGGCACTTGACTCATGTTCCAGGGTTCGAGTCCGGCGACCGGGCTGAATAATCTTTTCTACACTGACGATTTCCGAAAGGATGAAACGTATACGTATGTAGATAAATATATATATATATATAAATTTGAAGATGAGATGAATTAGATGCACATTTCGGTTGTGTACATAATAGTCTATTTCGACCTTATTTTGGTCTCCTCAGATGTACCTTCAACAACGATGCCGGAATCATGGTTGAAGATACATCTGAGGAGACCAAAATAAGGTCGAAATAGACTATTATGTACACAACCTAAATGTGCATCTAATTCATCTCATCTTCAAATTTATACTTGCTCTGCTTACTTGGACATCGAGCTCTCTTATTCGGATTCTTACCGAAACCATTCGAACCAGTGTGTGTGTGTGTGTAAGTAAATTTCATGTGCAACAAAATCGTAGGATAAATTTCAGAGGAAACATTTTTTTAATCAATGAAATGGGCGGGTGGAAAAAAAAAGAAAATTGCTAAAATTTTCCTTAAAGCCTTATCGTCTGACCCTTTAAGAGGAACCGTCAGAATGATAAATTAAAAACTATATATATATATATATATATATATATATATATATATAGTGTGTGATTCATTGTTATAGGAGAAATAAAAAAAAGTGCTCAATAACTTGTATAAGAGCATATATACCTATATAATTGTGGTGTTACTCACACTACCATTACATCGGCTGATGAACAGGTCACATTTGGTATCTTTACCCCTGCGGGTTGAGTTTTCCACTGTTTCCATGAAACCGAAGGTACCGATGGATGATCATAATAATGTATTCTGTCCATTTAAAAAAAATATATATATATATATATATATTAAATTTCATAGACAATAGCAGACAGACACCATATTTCCATTATAGTAAGATGGAATTATTAGTTTTTATTAGAGCATTACTTCATGAAGAGTTTTTGTCTATGAACTTGCAATGACATTTTCATTGTAATGGCGGAGACAAAATGTCTGTCTGAAAAAAAAATAATGAGCCGATTATAATAGACAAATAAAACAAAGAATTTTGTGTGTTATTCTAATTTTTGTTGTTTTTAAAACGAAACAGAAAAGAAATATTCAAACCTGTTAATGATGTTAATTGTCTGAACATTTTGAGAAATGAATTTTAATCTAGTGTTAGATAAGCCAGGACAGGTGTCCTCATCGTGTCATCCATTGTCATTTTTTCAGCCGTTTCTCTGCTGCGGAATGATCAATGGTACACACTAGTGAACTGATCTATTACGACGAATGCCCTTATCTTGATTGTTAGGGTTAGGTACAATATAGCAGAGTACTGATTTACTCCTCTCCAGGAGTTAGGCACAAGGCCAGTTTTTATCTTACTCCCACAAGTAAGATGTGACCCAAGGTCGGGTCGGGAAAGTGGGGTTTTAAAATTGACTGGGCAGCCCCGTCGGCATTCCCCGGTAGGGGCGCCTCAGGCAGTAAGCAATAAACTTACTCCTCCCCAAAGAGGGGAGGCGAAGCCTGGGAGGGCGGACCTCCTAGAACTGCACAGGGCAGACCCATAGACCGGCGTAAATCAAGCCCCGAAAGCCAAGACAATACCAGTCTATGGGGTGCAGTATCCATCGGAACAGATACTACACTTTGATCTTAGCCAAAAGGCCTTGCAGTGAGTTACACTAGCAGAGTAGAAATTATCTCCTTCTCCTTCTTCTTCTTTTTTTTTTCTTTCTTCTTCTTCTGTTTTTCTCCTCCTCCTCCTCCTCCTCCTCCTCCTCCTCCTCCTCCCCCCTCCTCCTCCTCCTCCTTCTTCTTCTTTTCTTCTCCTTTTTTTTTCTTCTTCTTCTTCGTCTTGTTTTTTTCTCTTTCTTCTTCTTCTTCTTCTTCTTCTTCTTCTTCTTCTTCTTCTTTTTTCTTCTTCTTTTCCTTCTTCTTCTTTTTTTTCTCTTTCTTCTTCTTCTGTTTTTCTCCTCCTCCTCCTCCTCCTCCCCCCTCCTCCTCCTCCTTCTTCTTTTCTTCTCCTTTTTTTTTTTCTTCTTCTTCGTCTTCTTTTTTTCTCCTTCTTCTTCTTCTTCTTCTTCTTCTTCTTCTTCTTCTTCTTCTTCTTTTTTCTTCTTCTTTTTCTTCTTCTTCTTCTTCTTCTTCTTTTTCTTCTTCTTCTTTTTTCTTCTTCTTTTTCTCCCTCTTCTTTTTCTATATAAGAAAGTAAATCTAGTCTACTTCTAGACGTCGATAGCTTTCATCCTACAAAATCATTATTTGATCCTGACTAGCCAGTCAATTACGGAAATTATCGGTTGCTGTTGTTAAAAAATAAAAATTGAAATTCCAATCGATTTCATATATTACTATATCCTGCTATACATTTATTTTAGTCAATCTGTGTTGTATTAGCCAATGTTAATTGTTTCAGCATTTTGAGAAATGAATTCTAATCTAGTGTTAGATAAGTTAAGACAGGTGTCCTCAACTGATCTATTAAAACGAATGACCTTATCTTGATTGTTATAGTTAAACTGTTTTTTTGCCTAATTCCGAGAGAAGAAATTATCTCGTCCTCCCCCTCCTCTTCCTTCTTCTTCTTCTTCCTCTTCTTCTTTTTCTTCTATATAATAAAGTGAAGCTTATCTATTTCTCGACTCATCGCTAGTTTTCATACTACAAAATAAATATTTGATTTTGAGTAGCCAATCAATTACAGCAATTATTGGTTGAAATTCCAATCTATTGCATCGATTACATACTATATCCTGCCATACATTTATTTTAGTAACAGACATTTCCTCATGTCCATCACTGTTTTTCATTGACTAATTATCTATGTTGTATTAGCAAATGAAATCGCTGCGTTTGTTAAAACTACGAATAATATAAGTGGCATCAAATATCTCTTCCAACAGTAAGCAGCTAATCCAGCATTTCATTTTTTAAAGATTAATAATTCCTTTTTATTAGCATTGGTCCATGTTGTTTAAAATCCGCTAATGTATTTCGCTTAAGTTTCCTTTATCAAATACTTTTTCCGACTAACAGTCTTTGCTTTGTTGCAGTTCAATGATCACGTGGACTGACACACTTCTCTCTTGGCACTGTCTTGACTTCGGCTGCGATGACCCTCTTCAGTTTAGGAATAGTCTGAGAATTGTTTGGGTAGGCATTATCTTTGAGATAACTCCACAGATAAAAAATAGAGGAGGAGGGGTTATGGTCCGGTGAGTGTGAAGCTCATTCAAGATCACACTTCCTACTGATGAATTTTGAAACAAAGCTGCTAGGCGTAAGGTTGAGCAATGTGGGATATAGTGAGTTTAATTTAGTTTTATTCAAAGGGGGAAAGGAGGGGAAAGGAGGGTAAAGGAGGGGGTGAATCTCTTCATGAAAATTTAAATACCTCTTATGTTCCAATGAATGTGAAGTCCATTCATGATCACACCTGCTACTGATGAGACGATCACCAAAGTGTCCCTACATATCATTGAACGGCGATAATTGGATTGCGGAGAGGATTTTTTTTTATGGAAATCGTTTGAGGCAAGGCATGAAGCCACTTGGTGTAAGGAGCTAAAAAAAAAAACCACATACTACTTCAAGGTCAAAAAACTAGCAAGCGATAAATGTTAGGTGGATAAATTCCGACCGTGAAAACAGCAATTCTTCCCCCTCTGTCAGAAACATCGCTCATGGAATGTGAGAACTAAAGGACAAAATAAGGGAAGCGTGAGTTACGAGGCTGTCGAAAGTAAATCCAAGTTAGTCACTTTCTACTCTCATTGACACGATTGTGACTTTTATTAGAATAAAAACTGTGACCTATTAGGTCACCCATTGAGTTCGGGTCATATTGTTTGAATCAGGAAATAGTGAGTTTACAGAGAAAGTTACATTAAAGGAAATAAAAAAGACAAAACTAAAAAATGAGTTTCTTTCTCTCTCTCATGCGCTCTCGTTGTCTCACTCTCACACTCCAGCTACGGGCATAATAGCATTACTACTGCAATGATATTTCCTTTTGTTTATAATAATCCAATCTTGAGTGTCATAGTTAGTTTTATTACCTTTGACTGTTAATAAATAGAGAGAGAAAGAGAGAGAAAGATATATATATATATATATATATATATATATATATATATATATATATATGTAAATTATAACTAAAAGGTAAACTTTTAGAGAGTTGGACCTATTGTGAAATAAGGAAAGCTCAATATACTGGATAGAGCAAAAATATGGTGAGTCAATGAAAATTAATAAGACCTGCAAATGGAAGCAAATCGATATCTTCAGTTGTTCTAAACAAGGAGCAGTTTAGTTAATAAAAACATATATTTTTCTTCTCTTTCATTCCTTAAACCAGGCTTTTCAAAGATTAAAATCTTATCATCAGTTGTTCAAAACAAGGAGCAGTTTAGTTAATCAAAAGCATTTATTTTTATTGACTAAACATTTATTTTTATTAACTAAACTGCTCCTTGTTTTGAACAACTGAAGATATCGATTTGCTTCCATTTGCAGGTCTTATTAATTTTCATTGACTCACCATATGTATATATATATATATATAGAGAGAGAGAGAGAGAGAGGGAGAGAGAGAGAGGGAGAAAGAGAGGGGGGAGTGTGAAAAAGAGGGGGAGTGTGAGAGAGAGGGAAGAAGAGAAGGGAGAGATAGTGAAAGAGAGAGAGGAAGGGAGAGAGGTAGGGAGAGAGAGACGTAATTGAGTGTGATAGACAGCGTATAAATAAGAGCGGTGGGTTAAACAACATACCGTGAGAGAGGGTGAGAGTGATAGACAGAAACATAGTAAGAGATGGGTCACTTGGTGAGTTAATTGCAAATTACATATAATTAGAATTAATTGCAAATTACATATAATTAGAATTAATTGCAAATTACATATAATTAAAATTAATTGCAAATTACATATAATTAAAATTAATTGCAAATTACATATAATTAAAATTAATTGCAAATTACATATAATTAAAATTAATTGCAAATTACATATAATTAAAATTAATTGCAAATTACATATAATTAGAATTAATTGCAAATTACATATAATTAGAATAAGTAAAATGGAATTTCTTTCAAACTTAACTCAATCCCAAAACCAAGAAATATTTTAGTGCATATTTTCTGATTGAAATGTATACGAAAAAAAAAAAAAGCTTTAGGGAAACATATGTTGATTAACTCGCCTATAATGTATAATAATTGATCGCATTTCTGGGTAAAAAAATATTCATTAAAACAAATATCTTTGACCGAAATCGATAACTCGTATCAATATCGTTTTTATAAACTTTTACAGGGAATTAACCTGAAGGTGACCCCCCCCCCCAAAAAAAAAATAAAAATAAATGCCACTCATGTAATCATGAAAAAACTTCACAAACTTCCTGCAATGAAGACATATTTAGTACAAACAAACTTCAGTTTCTGTTTTATCGCTGTGGGGGACACTTTGGTGATCGTCTCATCAGTAGTAGGTGTGATTTTTTGAATGGGCTTCACATTAACCGGACCTTAATCTCCCAGATTTTTTTATCTCAAATATAATGTCATTGCTTTCTGAAATTTATTTCATACGGCAGGGTAAGTCTAAGGTGGTTGTCTGACTTGCAATTTGCTTTCTCACTTCCCCTTATCACTTGAAATGGTTTCGTCCGCGGACTAGAAAAACGCATGTGTTTTACTCCTTAATCTTTGTGTGAGAGATGGCAGTACATATATGCATTTATATACATTTATACATTTACATATATGCATTTATATACATTTATACATTTACATATATGCATTTATATACCAAGAGAAGAATCGAAGGCTGTACCAAGAGAAAAATCGAAGGCTGTACCAAGAGAAAAATCGAAGGCTGTACCAAGAGAAAAATCAAAGGCTGTACCAAGAGAAAAATCAAAGGCTGTACCAAGAGAAAAATCGAAGGCTGTACCAAGAGAAAAATCAAAGGCTGTACCAAGAGAAAAATCGAAGGCTGTACCAAGAGAAAAATCAAAGGCTGTACCAAGAGAAAAATCGAAGGCTGTACCAAGAGAAAAATCGAAGGCTGTACCAAGAGAAGAATCGAAGGCTGTACCAAGAGAAAAATCAAAGGCTGTACCAAGAGAAAAATCGAAGGCTGTACCAAGAGAAAAATCAAAAGCTGTACCAAGAGAAAAATCAAAGGCTGTACCAAGAGAAAAATCGAAGGCTGTACCAAGAGAAAAATCGAAGGCTGTACCAAGAGAAAAATCGAAGGCTGTACCAAGAGAAAAATCAAAGGCTGTACCAAGAGAAAAATCAAAGGCTGTACCAAGAGAAAAATCGAAGGCTGTACCAAGAGAAAAATCAAAGGCTGTACCAAGAGAAAAATCAAAGGCTGTACCAAGAGAAAAATCGAAGGCTGTACCAAGAGAAAAATCAAAGGCTGTACCAAGAGAAAAATCGAAGGCTGTACCAAGAGAAAAATCAAAGGCTGTACCAAGAGAAAAATCGAAGGCTGTACCAAGAGAAAAATCGAAGGCTGTACCAAGAGAAGAATCGAAGGCTGTACCAAGAGAAAAATCAAAGGCTGTACCAAGAGAAAAATCGAAGGCTGTACCAAGAGAAAAATCGAAGGCTGTACCAAGAGAAAAATCAAAAGCTGTACCAAGAGAAAAATCAAAGGCTGTACCAAGAGAAAAATCGAAGGCTGTACCAAGAGAAAAATCGAAGGCTGTACCAAGAGAAAAATCAAAGGCTGTACCAAGAGAAAAATCAAAGGCTGTACCAAGAGAAAAATCAAAGGCTGTACCAAGAGAAAAATCGAAGGCTGTACCAAGAGAAAAATCAAAAGCTGTACCAAGAGAAAAATCAAAAGCTGTACCAAGAGAAAAATCGAAGGCTGTACCAAGAGAAAAATCGAAGGCTGTACCAAGAGAAGAATCGAAGGCTGTACCAAGAGAAAAATCGAAGGCTGTACCAAGAGAAGAATCGAAGGCTGTACCAAGAGAAAAATCGAAGGCTGTACCAAGAGAAAAATCGAAGGCTGTACCAAGAGAAGAATGTATCAGAATTATGGACTGACGTTTATTTGCACCAAAGTGTTGTATCTGTTTCCGATGGATACTGCACGCCTGTCCTGTGCAGTTCTAGGAGGTCCACCCTCCCAGGCTTTGCCTCCCCTCTTTGGGGAGGAGTAAGTTTATTGCTTACTGTCTGAGACGCCCCTACCGGGGAATGCCGACGGGGCTGCCCAGGCAATTTTTAAATGGCCAGAGTGCTCACCTCTCGAGCGCTGGCTTTTCAAACCCCACTTTCTCGACCCGATCTTGGGTCACATCTTACTTGTGGGAGTAAGATAAAACTGGCCTTGTGCCTAACTCCTGGGGAGGAGTAAATAAAACCAAATATTATTGTGAGGTTTATTAGCGATTGCATTTTTAATCACTCCGTATATTTCTTAATTCTTGCATAAGTCAGTATTTACTTACTTCCCCACAATGGCAAAGTTAGACACAAGGTCATTTTTCTTATGTGAGGAATATCAAGCTTCCCCAAAAGGGGCACTCTGGATGAGACAAAAATAAAGATTACCTCAGTCAAGAAGGAGCCCTCCTCCTCCTCCTCCAACCGAGAACAGAACAGTTACTATACTCTGATCCTTGCCCATAAGCCAAGGAAAGAAGTTGTATAAGTCGCCATCAGGGTGTAGACTCTAAACCCCTGATGTCATCAGAAATAGCCTCGCAATTCTAATTTGGGTTGCAACGCTGGAGTTAGGAACGAACGACTGGCGTAGACATGGACGGCGGCACCGGGGGGGGGGGCAGGGGGGCCCAAGCCCCCCCCTCCATTATTTGACTTGCCCCCCCCCCCACCACTTTACGGTCATCAATAATGAAGTTATATATGTATGTGTTTAACCCCCCCCCCACTTTTTAGGAAACCCCCCCCCCCCCCACACACACGCTTTTATAACTGTGCCGCCGGTCCTGGTAGAGGATATCTTTGGTTAGAAAATTGTACAATTTGAAGGCGGAAATCATTTTATTTCTTCAAATATGGACGCCAATTAATGGGTGAATAACGAATTTACGAGATAAGGTGTAATTACTTACGTCATTCGGTTGAAGTAATAAAACTGTGTCATTAAAACTGTCTGTACGGCATTGTGCAATTTGAAGACATAAATAAGTTTATTTTATTGATGTCTTTTATCCATTTCAATTTACTCATATTTTTTATTTATTTATTTTTTTATATATATATATATTTTTATTTATTAGTTTTTCCTTTATTTTTTCTTTATTAATTTTTCTTTCTTTATTTTTTTCTTTATTTATTTTTAATTTTATTTTTTACATTTTTTTAATTTATTTATTTATTTAAAAAAAATTATTTTTCAACTTTTTAAAAATTTATTTTGTTTATTTTTTAAATTTATTTATTTATTTATTTTTTAATTCATTTTTTAAAATTTATTTATTTATTTTGTTTATTTTTTAAATTTATTTTTGATTTATTTATTAATTTATTTTTTTATTTATTTTAAATTTTTTATTTATTTATTTTGTTTATTTTTAAAAATTTATTTTTAATTAATTTATTTTTTTAATTTATTTTTTACTTTTTATGCATTTTCTCCGTTTACTTAGTACGAGAAGGTAGTCTCTGGGAAGATGGTCTCATGAAAACAGAACATCCCCCCCCCCCCCCCAAAGGTGAATGTAAAACCTGTGAGGATTACTTCACCCCCTTAAAAAAGAAGGAGCTAATTCCTGGTAGGACGGTCTTATATTACACCACCAACCCGCATTAAAAGGGTGGGCCAAAATAAGGGTCCTATTTTTAAAAATTCATAACTTTTTTATTTATTGATTTAAAAAAATTTTTTTTTTTAGAATAAGTAAAGGACCCCTTCCGAAGCAAGCATGAGCCGTATTAGCCCTAAGGAACGTACCCTCATAATAGAGTGGTACTTTAAATCCAATGAGTCGATTTCGGAGACTCAACTCATCTATCGGCGTCATTACAACACCAGAAACTCTCCTTCGGCAAAAGCAATCCGAGGAATTATTGCTCGTTTTAGGGACCAACAAGGAATATCCGACATGGCGAGAAGTGGTAGGCCTCGTACTGTACGAACAGCTCAAAATTTCGAGGAATTGGAGAGAAGTTTGGAAGAGGATGCATCCACATCCACAAGGAGGAGATCAAAAGAACTTGGCATTTCTCGAAGCTCACTTCGGAGAATGCTAAGAGAAAGAGGATATTTTCCATATAAAGTGCAGCTAGTTCAAGAACTTCAACCTCGAGATAATGAAAAAAGACTTGAGTACGCTATGCGACTCCAGGATTTGGCCAATGATGATCCCGAGGACCCTTATTTTGGCCCACCCTGTCTAGCCATAAAAATATTATTTTTATTGTTCCTTGGCCTTTTGGATAAGATCAAAGGGTAGTATCAGACGTTTTACTATCGACGAAAATATTGCGTATATATAAGAAAATATTGCGTATATATAAGAAAATATTGCGTATATATAAGAAAATATTGCGTATATATAAGAAAATATGATAATGAAAAATTACAACTGTATATTATGAAATATTAATTAATTAGAAGCTGTTTATAAAATAAATATGCAAATTAAGAAGACCTAAAGGTGTTTGTGGGTGGTTGCAGATTACTATCACCTCTCGGGCACTGGCTTTTCAACCCCCACTTTCCAACCCGACCTTGGGTCACATCTTACTTGTGGGAGTAGGATAAAACTGGCCTTGTGCCTAACTTCTGGAGAGGCGTAAATAATACTGGTTTTGGGCCTTGATTCCGCCAGTCTGGGGTACTGTCCTGTGCAGTTCTGGGAGGTCCACCCTCCCAGGCTTTGCCTCCCCTCTTTGGGGAGGAGTAAGTTTATTGCTTACTGTCTGAGGCGCCCCAACCGGGGAATGCCGACGGGGCTGCCCAGGCAATTTTTAAATGGCCAGAGTGCTCACCTCTCGAGCGCTGGCTTTTCAAACCCAACTTTCTCGACCCGATCTTGGGTCACATCTTACTTGTGGGAGTAAGATAAAACTGGCCTTGTGCCTAACTCCTGGGGAGGAGTAAATAAAACTGGTTTTGGGCCTTGATTCCGCCAGTCTGGGATACTGTCCTGTGCAGTTCTAGGAGGTGCACCCTCCCAGGCTTTGCCTCCCCTCTTTGGGGAGGAGTAAGTTTATTGCTTACTGCCTGAGGCGCCCCTACCGGGGAATGCCAACGGGGCTGCCCAGGCAATTTTTAAATGGCTAGAGTGCTCACCTCTCGAGCGCTGGCTTATCTAATCCCACTTTCCCGACCTTGTGTCACATCTTACCTTATGGGAGGTAGATAAATAAAACTGGTTTCGGGCCTTGATTCCGCCGGTCTGGGGTACTGTCCTGTGCAGTTCTAGGAGGTCCACCCTCCCAGGCTTTGCCTCCCCTCTTTGGGGAGGAGTAAGTTTATTGCTTACTGTCTGACGGGGAATGCTGACGGGGCTGCCCAGGCAATTTTTAATGGCCAGAATGCTCACCTTCTCAGGTGCTGGCTTTTTAAGCCCCACTTTCCCGACCTGACCTTGGGTCACATCTTACCTTGTGGGAGTAAGATAAAACTGGTCTTGCGCCTAACCTCCTGGCGAGGAGGTAAATAAATTATGTTGTATCATATAATTACATGAGCACAACCGTTTTAATGTTGATATAGTTAGGATAGATAGAAGTTCCGATTTTCCGGCATCCTTGGTTCCAGAGCCTTTTTGTCGGATTAAGAGTTAATCAAATTTCACGTTACCCCCCCCCCCCCCACCCACCCACTAATTATGCACCCGAGATTGGTCGAAAATTTTCAGCAGTAAACCTTTTTCTTTGATGGAAATTGAACAGTGTTTATGTTTAACATCACGGCTGCCAGAAACTATCACCAGCAGGTGCAGTGTAAACAAACAAATTAATGGCGTGCTATACACAGAGCCATCTGTTGGTCGCCCAATAAACTATCAGTTTGAAAGCAATGGGATTATCAAGTTTCTTCTCGTGACTTTGTCTGGATTAAAAGAGGTTCCGGACCATCAGTTGCCGGAAAAATCAGGGTCGCGCCTGCATTATTTAAAAACCTGTTACGCAGTCGGTCGGTGAGATGATGCTGTATTTTGATATCAAATTGCTTGCTTATTTTAGACTTTAAGTGGATTGCTTTTCAGCAATATTGGTTTTTAAAAAAAAATCAAGCTTGAATCCGATTAGATTTATTGAACAGTTTTTAATATGCGTTACGGAATTGGGTGCGTTGCCGGGATACGTTATTGAATCGGGATTAGAAATCAGCAACAGCGGCTCAATTAATTTGACTTTTATTCTTTTGATGCGTCCAAGTATCGCTATAAGAGGCTCCGTCCGCCAATCAGTCGGTCGGTCGGTCACTCTTAAGTTTGAAAGAGATTCTAGTTGGTCTGTCAGATAAAAAATAGTATTTTGTTCGCCTGCGTATGTTGAGGATTTAGTAGTTGTCTGTGAAACAATGGAAGGTCAACTTGTTAAGTTAAACACTTGCCGTAATGCCACGGAAAGTAAAGGTCTGAGAGTGAATATTCCCAAGACCAAAGTGAAGAGCAGTAATTGCAGTGTCGGAAAACGCCCAGAAAAAGTAAAGTTCCTTGTCCATTTTGTACAAAGGGAGTCGAGTGCAAGTGAAGACGAATGAGAACTCAGATGTGAAGAAAGTATATTTGGCATCGCAAAGCTATTGAAGTTGTTCAAGAGTTTTATTACTTAGGTGATACCATTGGAGCACAGGGTGGAGCAGGTGCGAGAGTGATTGCAATATTTAGGAGTGGATGGTAGAAGTTCAGGAAACTTCTGCCATTACTAACCAGCAGAGCGTTAGCATTGTCAACCAGGGGAAGAGTGTGAAAACCTGGCCAGGAATTATATGAGAATGATACGATGGATGTGTAATATGAGTCTTAAAGACAGGCTTAGATCTGATGACCTCAGAGGAAGAATGACCAGGTTATCACATTTTGCTGGTTAGTAATGTCAGAAGTTTCCTGAACTTCTACCATCCACTCCGAACTCTTGCAATCACCCTCGCACCTGCTCCACCCTGTGCTCCAATGGTATCACCAAAGTAACAAAACTTCTGAACAACCTCAATACCTTTGCGATCCAAATATATTTTCTTCACATCTGAGTTCTCATTCGTCTTCAGTTGCACTCGACTCTCATTCCCCGGTATGGGCGCCTCAGGCGATTAGCAATAAACTAACCACTTCTCAAAGGGTAAGAAGGCAAAGCCTGGGAGGGTGGACCTCCTAGAACTGCACAGGACAATACCTCAGATCGACGGAATCAAGGCATGAAGGCCAAGACGGTACCGGTCTACAGAGTGTAGCATCCAACGGAACAGATACTACACTCTGATCTTAGCCAATGATTTTGGAGATGGTTTTGATAGCGTTAGTTTTGGTCACCTTTCTGCTACTGACAGTGTAACAAGACATTCATTTTGGCAAGGATCAAAGTGTTCCCCACTCTATACTGCCAATAAATTTGTATAAATATATATTTATGAAGTATAAAATCTTAACATTTCAAACACTTTATGGATATTTTAAGTAGGATGGCCCCGAGAGCAAATGTGGCTGATTGCGATGACTGCAATGATTTCAGCAAAGAGTAGGGTAGTCAGTTAGTAGATCAAAGACACCATTTTTGATGGCCTTGTGCCTTATTTGTACAAGATGAAAAATTAATACTTTTTGCAAATAAATAATTCAAAGTGTGGTATCTGTTCTGATACCACACTTCGTCTGTTCTGTCATTGGTTGGTGAAGCAGAAATCCTTCTACACTGAGGCAATTTAAATTTTTTGTCCCAATCCAGAGTGCCCGTTTTTGTGGAGCTGGATCTCCCTCCTTTTGTCTAACACTGCTGCCCTTCTGTGGAGGCAAGTAAATAGGAATAGCTAAAGTTTGGTGATCTGATAAGAACCGGTGCGGCCATGTGATCAAGCCGTATTTGCCAGCTCATCTGAGTAAACTTGAATCAACTTCAACCAAAGTTGCCAACGTGAACTATGAAAGATAATAAATTAGTCTTATTACTTTTTGATCGCACAAATATGGCTGATTGCATTGGAGATTCGATGTTGAGGATTTGCATGGAAATCCGCCTCACGTTGAGTTTGCCTGAAGTAAAAAGAAGAGAAAATATTTTGAATTTCAATTCCATCCAATCTTGACGTATTGATTTTGTCTTGAGTCAAGAATTACCGTTTTGTATCGCAGCAGACAAAACTCGATTTGATTTTTCATGGATGGTGTTAACCTGGAAAGCAAGCATGAGAATAAATCAGTTTTATTACTTTTTGACTTTTTGAACGTCATAAAAAAATAATTTATGACGTTCAAAAAGAACGTCATAAATTATTTTTTTGAACATCATTAATTATGTTTTTGAACGTCATAAATTATTTTTTTGAACGTCATAAATTATGTTTTTGAACGTCATGAATTATTTTTTTGAACGTCATAAATTATTTTGAATGCCATAAATTATTTTGATATATTAAAGAAAAAAACTGTGAAGTACGGCTCAACAGAAAAGTTGGGGTCAAATCTGGGAGTATGTAATATTAAGATTTAAGTTTTATATTCAACACCAACTTTTACTGATAATATATATATATATATATATATATATATATATATATATATATATATATATATATATATATATATAAAATCCTAAAGCGTTTTTATACCTACAGATGACGTTGTTTCGGGTTTTCTACCCTCATCAGTGGTTGCAAACGGTCGTATGGGCTTGAACGCCGTTTGTAGATTCAGCCTAGAATTACGAAACTTACGCCTAAACCAACACGGCCGTAAGAAATCACCACAGACAGTAATTGAAATTAATTTACACTTACTTGGGAGCAAGCATTATGTTGTCGATAGTGTTCAACACTCGAGCGGAACTTGCTTATTACAGAATGACAACAATATTTGTAATTTCAAACAGGGCTCTACTATTGAGACTGTTAAATCTTAAAAGTGCATTAACTCTAAATATTTTTAAAATATTAAAGTGTTTTTATACATACAGATGACGTCGTTTCGGGCTTTCTACCCTCATCAGTGCAGGAATGGTGGTTGCATGCGCTCAAACGCAGTTCGTAGATTCAACCTAGAATTTATTAATTTTATACATACATAAAAGTAATCCATGGACACGTGTTCCTGGCTATCAGCCGTCACCAGCATGACTAACTGGGACAAGGATCGAACTTTCGATCTCAATGTCTATAGTTTGGAGATTTACCTCCGGACCATGACGCTTTGTCCAGAAACATGTACGACTTTTATCACCTAAATATTTAATGTATTTATGTAATTGGTTTTATTGGTCATATGAACGTTCTGTTTGTTAGCCTTGCTGAATGACGGCTGATAGCCAGAAACACGTGTCTATGGATTACTTCTATGTACGTATAAAATTAATAAAAAGTATTAACGAAAAATACGTCCTATAAAGTAAATTTTTAAGCATATAGGAAAATTATTATCCGTACGGGTCATGTGACTAAATCCAAAATATTACTTTTGAATACACTTACTGTTACATTTTCCTGTATTCAAAATTCAAACTTTGTCTGATCAAGGTTAAATCAGTTAACATAAGACTTCTAACTGTTTATGTCGCTTTTACACAGGGATACACAATTCATAAGTCAGGAAGAGTAGTATATATATATATATATAAAATGTAGTAACACGAAATTACATAATCATCGATGCAATAATTTATTTCAACCTTGTGATATTTTCAAGCATCCAATTTAGACGATTACATTTTTGAAACTGAAAAAAAAAAAGAAAATTCACACTCGACAATTCAAATATAATTGGAGAGAGAGGGAGTAACAACCTATTTAATACATATATAGAGAGAGGGGGAAATTTGAAGCATGTCTAATCTATAATTATGTAGGAGAGGGGAATTACAAATTTATTACAGAAAGGGAAGAGGAGGCCATATGTATAAGTAGAAATTGTAAAAGTGGGCATGGAGGAGGGGAGGGGGGTTCAATGTTTCTCAAGAAATCAGGTCGTGTCAAAAATCACCAGTATTCACCCTCTCCCTGCTATTTGGAAATTGACACTTATAGTCTGGCGACTAAGGTATATTGGGGGTGGGGAAAAACCTAAAAAAAGATTTGAAAATAGACACAGACATTCAAGGTCGGAGACCACATCACGCACATACACATACACAGGCATGCATAAACACGTAGACACCATACGTACATACATACATACATAGATACATACATACATACATACATACATACATACATACATACATACATACACTATATGTACATACATATGTACATACATACATACACAACCACATACATATATACACATATATGTATATATATATATACACATATATGTATATATATATATATATACACACATATATGTATATATATATATACACATATATATATATATATAATATATATATATATACATATACATACACACACATATATATACACACATACATATATACACACATATACACACATACCCACATAAACATATATATATATATATATATATATATATATATATATATATATATATATATATATATATAAAGTATTTTATTTTGAATCTGTACATTACAGTGTTTGTTTAGTGTACCAGGGTTTCATCGATCTGGACATGTTGGTTCTGGAGTAGAAACTGTCAGGCCAAATCTTCAGCAGCGTTCAGTAAGCAAACACTTCAAGAAAAATTGTAAAAAACACAATTCATCAGTTCAAGGCGAGATATGCCCGCTTTTTTTGTGTTCACCCATAACAGATAATCTGCATTCGTAAAGAACTGTTTTTTTCTACTGTTTGTTAAAAAGTTTTATTTATTTATTTTATTTTAATTTTATTTAAAAAGCGTTTTATTAGTGTTTATTGTTAGTTTAGGAGAGATTTTTATCCGCATTCTGTTTTTTTCTCTCACAATTTTCGATATTTGTTTAGGAGAGATTTTTATCCGTATTTTTTTTTTTCTCTCACAATTTTCGATATTTGTGGAATGGGCTGTATAATAATAATAATATAACACTTTCTCACTATCGCACCGGGTTAAAAGTTAATTTTGGGAAATATCCCACCCCGTCACCATGCATCTTGTAAACTCTAGCTCAATTTACTAACATCTACAAAAACATAACTGCCCTCCCTCTGATTTGAGACAAATTCTAGTTAATAACACTAAATTCCGGCGTCGCTGAATTTAAATTGTCAACGTCCTTCCTGGAACAATGCGAAAACGTTCTTTTACGTACGCGACTCTCCGCTGTCTTTTAAAAAATTCTCTTCTTTGTTAATTTTCTTTTGATACCCGAGGATGATTCGACGAAGAATCGAAAACGTTCGTGATACCTATGGAGCATTTATTTTTTTATATTTATTTTAATATAAAAATGAGCATTAGAAAAATTAGAAAAAATTAAAAAGGTATAATTAAACAGACGAATTCTGTTATTTTTAACAATGTTTGCTTAAATAAATAAATTAATTAACAAATATATATATATATATATATATATATATATATATATATATATATATATATATATATAGAGAGAGAGAGAGAGAGAGAGAGAGAGGGGGGGAGAGAGTGTGTATGTCGGTGTATGTTAAAATAAATTAATAAAGTTCTCGATCGTAAGAATGCAAGAGCTAAATACAAATTATTTATTTTAAAACTATACATTACAGATTCCAGATATGTACCATGGTTTCATTGACACGGGTAGGCCTTTATTGTTTAGAAAAGACCCTTACAACCCACTACAAATCATCAGCGTCTCAAGTAAAAAAGGCACGTCGAAAAATGGAACAGGTGGTGGTGATCACCGCTTTCATCGTCCGGTGTATTTTCACAATTTGTCCTTTTAGGCGGAATTATCGTGTTTATGGGAAGCGGACTATATAGTTGTTTGGGTCTTAATCGTAACTCAGTATTATTCACAACTTAACTACTCATTACGGAGGGTGCATGTTTATCTATTTCTATTGTGTATTCGTATTTAAGTGTGAAGTGTTATTTATTTATAGATCAGTGCGTTGCTGACTGTTATTAATTTACAGAACAGTGTCAGTGTCAACCGTAAATAAATGTGTTAACCATACTTTGGTCTTAGCCTTTCGTTCTGGTGATGGATATGTTTAGAATATATGTTTAATACATGAGCTGTGAATTAAAATAACGTATATTCTGATACTTAACAGAGAGAGAGAGAGAGAGAGAGAGAGAGAGAGAGAGAGAGAGGGAGAGAGAGAGAGAGAGAGGGAGAGAGAGAGATAGGGAGAGGGGGAGGGTGCGAAGAAATACTCAACGGTGCTTCTCCAGAATAGGACCCGTGCTAACTTTAACCCTGTCGTTAGGGTTAGGATCTGGATTAAGGTTAGCGTTAGGGTTAGGGTCAGAGTTAGGGTCAGGATCAGGGTCAGGGTTGGGTCAAAGTTAGCTCGGGTCCTAATCTGAAGAAGTACTTACTCAATAATAATACAAATTATTCTTTCATTTAGACATTATTTTTATTTCTATATTCTTTTTATTTTTACGTAAATGGTGAGGAATTCTCAATATGTCAGCCTAGTTGAACGAGGTCTCCAAAGTGGTCTCAGATATCGATCACTGGAGGTCAATAAAATTATCCATCGGTCGATAAATGCCTGTGGAGTCAATCAAGGGTCGATAAACGCCGGAGAATCGATTAAACTTTTCTGCCAAGAATTGACATTTGTATACGTTGAGAAATGGAAAGAAAAACAGAGCAGAATATACGGCAATACAATACAACTTGATGATACGCATTTCTCCAATTTTTTTTAATGCATTTGGGACCGATTATTTGCTTGTTGGCTTGGTGGCAGAAATAATGCACGAGCTACTTTTCTAAGACATTTTCTAGGCTTTTCTTTTTTTTATCTTTGTTCTTTCTTGTTTTTTAATTTTAACTTTTATTTTTATTTTTTCCTCTTC
>OY744540.1:8958505-8963505 GCA_963556195.1 Sepiola atlantica | reverse complement strand
GAAATATTTCGGATAAAAGTGTCGATTTATCTACGTTCAAAAAAGCCAATATTATTTCAGAACAAAAACTCGAATTTACGGCCAACAATGAATTTGGCAAATAAATGCAAACAAGCTGAGCTATTCCAGCAGGGTACGCCAGATCTAAGCCTGTCTTTAAGACTCGCATTACACAGCCATTGTATCTTCTCATATCATTTCTCTCCATGCAACACATATCCTCAACCCTCACTGGTCAGGTTTTACTTCTATACATGATCACATTTTATACACATGCCTGATAAACTCTTCACTTGGTCGACAGTGGAAACGCTCTGCTGGTTAGTAATGTCAGAAGTTCCCTGAACTTACTCCATCCACTTCTAACTCTTGCAATCACACTAGCACCTGCTCCACCCTGTGCTCAAAGTAACAAAATGTACGGACACACTCAATAGTTTCGCCATCCAGATATACTTTCTCCACATCTGAGTTCGTATCCATCTACTAATCCAGGAACTCCCATCCATTTTTCAACGTGGCCAGGAATTCTTATCCATTGTTTTAATGTGACCAAACCATCGAAGTCTCCTGTTATGCAAACATCTTCTTTTTACATCATCAGATCTAAGCCTGTCTTTAAGACTCATATTACACATCTAGCGTATCATTCTCGTATCATTTCTCTCCATGCAACGCATGTCCTCAACCCTCACTGGCCAGGTTTTTTTTATTCATCCCTCTTTCTTTCAAGTTCATTTTTATCACTTCCTCCCATGTTTTCCTTGGTCTCCATCTATGAACTGACCCTGCTACCTCAACTGTTCTACATTTACTGACCCAAGAACTCTCATCCATTCTTCCAACGTGGCTATACTATCGCGGTCTCCCTATACTGTCAAGATTTGAATATCCTCTGAGGTCAGCAGAACTAAGCCTGTCTCACATTACACATCCATCGTTTCTCTCCATGCAACGCATGTCCTCAACCCTCACTGGCCTGCTTTCACTTCCACATATCATCATCCTGCGTGCACATGCCCGATACACTTTTCTTTTATGATTAGTCGTAATATACGTGACGTCATGGACAGCTGGTTTTTTGGCAGAATCTTAGCGAACAAAAACAAGAAATAGAAAAGTCACGGATGATTATTATTTGAGCGTCAAAGCGTGTCAATGCTTTGGCAGCGTGTGACAGCGCTCTTCCCCGTGTCGTCTCATTTCAGTACACATTTGTCAACAGCTTGGGCCTAACGCTTGGCTAATGGCCGTCTTCGCCCAAATAAAAATAATCTGTATATTTCATAGAGAATTGACAAGAATAACATTATTGATAATAGCTAGCGGGCCCCGTGGAAATTCCACAGTTTCATCCTTCATCTTTTGTATGCTGTTCTTTGAAACGTATACTTCCATTCTATGTACGTCCGGCACGAATGCAGACCCCACGATCTCATTGTGCCACCTTTGTTCCAACTGTAACATACTTATTGAAGTACTCTGGTTAATGTAGTTTCAGAATATATCTGGTTGTGGGGGTCTATCTCCAAAACCGTTTTAGGAGTTTGCGACATGTTTCCATTTTATGGGTGTCCGGTGCGTACAATGTCCATACAATATTATTTGACCATCTTTGGACAAAACAGATACTACACTTTAACCCTATCCCCAAGGTCAAGAAAGTGTCATTCGTAAAGTCGGTTCTCTCTATCGCTCAAAACACTTTCTCACACCTGAGGCTATTCTCTATCTCTACAAATCTACAATCAGACCATGTATGGAGTACTGTTGTCATATCTGGGCTGGTAAATCTCTGTCCCATTTGAGGGTTCTTGATAAGGTGCAGAAACGTATCTGTAATTTGATTTTCCCTACCCTTTTCTTCTTCTCTTCACCCTCTCTCTCACAGACGTGATGTTGCTAGTCTCAGTCTTTTCTATAAATACTATTATGGCATGTGTTCTTCAGAATTGTCTGATCTATTCCCTGCTTCTTTTGTTCCAGCTCATTTGACTCGTTGGTCTCCATCAATTCGCTGTTTTGATACCTCATTTTAATACAGCTTCTTTCCAAGAACTGCAGGCTTGTGAAACTCTCTTCGTGCTGACTGTTTTCCTCCTACTTATAGCTTTGGTTTTCTCAAGACTAAGGTCAATAGGCATCTCCTGTCTTTGCGATAATCATCTTTCATTCTTGTTAGCTTCATGCCTTGTCTGGAGTAATTTCCCTAAAAAATTTTTTTTAAAAATTTAGTTCAAGTTTGACGCAACAGCGGCATCAGATGTAATTTAAATAAATACTTGTGGGACCTGTGGAAAGTCCACAGTTGTATTATTCATCTGTTGTATAATGCTGCCATGCCTAAAAATATTTCTATTTTAGGGACGCAGAATGTAGACCCTCATGATAATATTGTGGCACCTTTATTCAAACTGAAAAATACTTATCTAAGTACTTTGGTTAATATAATTTCAGAAAATATCTTGTTGGTAAGGTAATGTTCCAAAACTTTAAATTTTTAACATATGGAGATTTGCTAAGCATTGTAAAGCCAGTATTGACTTTTTTTTCTAAATGGCCACCACTTATCAAGGCCAGATGCCACTCGGGGAACTTTGAAGATGAGCAAGTTGTAATTTGTAGGGAAGCAGTCCTGCAGCAATGTGTTCAACAGACGAGAAGCCCTTGCAAGAAACTCTACATTTGTATCCTTAATCTTCCGTGCTTGAAAGTATTTCCATTCTATGGACGTCTGGCGTGAACGGAGACCCCACAATATTATTGTACCCGGTACCATCTTTATTCAAACTGAAACTTACTTATCTAAGTACTCTGGTTAATGTAGTTTCAGAATATATCTGGTTATGGGGTTCTATCTCCAAAACCCTTGTAGGAGTTTGTGACATGTTTCCATTCTATTGTAGACCCCACAATATTATTGTACTCTAACCCTAACCCTAACCCTAATCCCAGTTGTCAAAAGTATCGCTAATGGCCGTCTTCCACCGAAGGAAAATGATTTGTATAATTCACAGAGAAACAACAATAACCGCAATATTAATATATGTGAATAGGCAAAAACGCAAGTTAAAAAGAAAAAGAAAATTTTTTAAAATTTTTTTTACTGCCATATATTAATTTTTTATTTTTTTACTCCCATATATTAATTTTTTTCTTTTTTTACTCCCATATATTAAATTTTTAATTTTTTTACTCCCATATATTAATTTTTTATTTTTTTTACTCACATATATTAATTTTTAAATTTTTTTTACTCCCATATATTAATTATTTTATTTTTTTTACTCCCATATATTAAATTTTTAATTTTTTTTACTCCTATATATTAAATTTTTAATTTTTTTACTCCCATATATTAATTTTTTTCTTTTTCTACTCCCATATATAAAATTTTTAATTTTATTTGCTCACATATATTAATTTTTTATTTTTTTTACTCCCATATATTATTTTTTAATTTTTTTACTCCCATATATTAATTTTTTTAATTTTTTTATTCCAATATATTAAATTTTTTATTTTTTTACTCCCATATATTAATTATTTATTTTTTTTACTCACATATATTAAATTTTTTATTTTTTTTACTCCCATATATTAATTATTTATTTTTTTTACTCCCATATATTAAATTTTTTATTTTTTTTACTCCCATATATTAATTTTTTTTATTTTTTTACTCCCATATATTAATTTTTTTTATTTTTTTACTCCCATATATTAATTTTTTTTATTTTTTTACTCCCATATATTAAATTTTTATTTTTTTTACTCCCATATATTAAATTTTTATTTTTTTTACTCCCATATATTAAATTTTTATTTTTTTTACTCCCATATATTAAATTTTTAATTTTTTTACTCCCATATATTATTTTTTAATTTTTTTACTCCCATATATTAATTTTTTTAATTTTTTTATTCCAATATATTAAATTTTTTATTTTTTTACTCCCATATATTAATTATTTATTTTTTTTACTCACATATATTAAATTTTTTATTTTTTTTACTCCCATATATTAATTATTTATTTTTTTTACTCCCATATATTAAATTTTTTATTTTTTTTACTCCCATA
Source organism: Sepiola atlantica (assembly GCA_963556195.1). Taxonomy (NCBI): domain Eukaryota; kingdom Metazoa; phylum Mollusca; class Cephalopoda; order Sepiida; family Sepiolidae; genus Sepiola; species Sepiola atlantica. Next base: position 8,959,421 of record OY744540.1, on the reverse strand, counting down.
TATTAATTTTTTTTATTTTTTTACTCCCATATATTAATTTTTTTTATTTTTTTACTCCCATATATTAATTTTTTTTATTTTTTTACTCCCATATATTAAATTTTTATTTTTTTTACTCCCATATATTAACTATTTAATTTTTTTACTCCCATATATTAAATTTTTTTCTCTCTTTTTCGTTTGTTTCTTTTTTATTTTTGCTCTGGCTCTCGCTAATTTTATCGGACTCATTTTGTAATGTTGTCTTCTTTTAAAAATAAAAAATGGCCACCACTTATCAAGGCCAGATGAGATGGAATGATTGTCAGGGCCAAGTTCGAATAGTTGCGAGGACGGTTCTTCATAGGAACTTATTTACATTGGCCTTGAAGACGACCTAATTGTAATCTGTGGGGAAGCAGTCCTGCAGGAATGTGTTCCACGGACGGGAAGCTCCCACTCCGAATTAAAAACAATTTTTTTTTCTTTTGTACATATCTGAAAACGATATGAAAAATTGGACAGAAAATAAATACAAATTAAATAAAACCTGTTTCTGAATTTTTGAGATGAGGATTGATAATTTGTATTATTTGTATTATTTGGACTACTGTTCTCATCTGGGATGGTATTCTCGGAATGTTTCGGCCGATGTGAGAATTACATTCAAGATGAAAAAAGTAAATGGATAAATGAATAAATAGTTATTGACTTAAATTCGGGCTATAATCGCCAAGTTTTTAAAAGTTTTTAAAATTTGTTTTTGTATATAATTTGCACTGAGGATTACCACACCAAGAAATAAATAAATGCATAGGAGCATTTTACAAATATCTTGATGTTAGCCGAAACAATTGTCTGCGAAATAAAAAAAAATAAGTTGAAAAAAATGACGTGAATCTGTCCTCTGATAATTGAACTACATAAAAAATACTAT
>OY744540.1:8941005-8953505 GCA_963556195.1 Sepiola atlantica | reverse complement strand
GACATCGAGACGAAGAAGACGAAGGTACGAGATTTAAAGACTATGCAGCATAATATGCAGATGTCATCCCGTTGCACCTTGAGACAAAATGGACAAACCATGACCTCTATAAATCTCCCCTGCAATCAGACTGGCAACCGACGTTAGCTGTGGACAAGGGTACCACTTTTTTGGAGGCAAATTCAAACATCCACATATTTTACTAGACAACACTAACAGCAAGAAGTCTCTTGTGAACGTGACCTGAGCATTATTACTGTCAGCAGTCATTTGCGCTGAACAAAGCACACCCTAACCCTAACACCTTCAAAATTGTTAAGAAGGCCAAAAGTGCCTTGGCATCATCCAGCAAAACATTTGTTAGCGCTTCTCCAGCTATGGTGACATTTTTAGAATTCGCATCATCAGTTAAAGAAACCCAAGCATGCCAAGAACATTGATTGCCTGGAAACTGTTGAAGTGAATAACCCCCATCAAACACCTGCGATTCTCTGAATGCCTTGCTTCACTGGGGTTGGAATTGTAGGAGGAAAGAGTCGAAATAGAGCAGGTACATGCGATGGCGCTGTTCAAGAGTATATATGCGGAAAACAAAGTGGGAGGTGGATGTCAGAACAGACAGTTACTACTGGAGAAAAGTCGAAGCTAGGAGAGTAGAAAGTGACTAACTTTGCTTTACTTTCGGCAACCTCGTTACTCTCACTTCTCTTATTTTGTCCTTTAGTCCTTACAATCCATGAGCAATGTTTCTGAGAAAGGGGGAAAAATTGCTGTTTTTTGGGGTCGGAATCTATCAACCTAACACTTATCGTTGGCTAGTTTTTGACCTTGAAGTAGTATTTTTTTTAGCTCCTTACATCAAATGGCTTCATACCTTGTCTGGAGCGATTTCCATTAAGAAAAAAGTGGTGGGGAAGAAGAAGGTGGTGTGCAAGAGTAGGAGGTGGACATATTAGCAGAAAAACGCCAACTAACCCTAACCCCTAAGTCTTACCCTAACCCTAACCCTAACCCTAACCCTAACCCTAACCCTAACCCTAACCCCTAAGTCTTACCCTAACCCTAACCCTAACCCTAACTCTAACCCTAACCCCTAAGTCTTACCCTAACCCTAACCCTAACCCTAACTCTAACCCTAACCCCTAAGTCTTACCCTAACCCTAACCCTAACCCTAACTCTAACCCTAACCCCTAAGTCTTACCCTAACCCTAACCCTAACCCTAACTCTAACCCTAACCCCTAAGTCTTACCCTAACCCTAACCCTAACCCTAACTCTAACCCTAACCCCTAAGTCTTACCCTAACCCTAACCCTAACCCTAACTCTAACCCTAACCCCTAAGTCTTACCCTAACCCTAACCCTAACCCTAACTCTAACCCTAACCCCTAAGTCTTACCCTAACCCTAACCCTAACCCTAACTCTAACCCTAACCCCTAAGTCTTACCCTAACCCTAACCCTAACCCTAACTCTAACCCTAACCCCTAAGTCTTACCCTAACCCTAACCCTAACCCTAACTCTAACCCTAACCCCTAAGTCTTACCCTAACCCTAACCCTAACCCTAACTCTAACCCTAACCCCTAAGTCTTACCCTAACCCTAACCCTAACCCTAACTCTAACCCTAACCCCTAAGTCTTACCCTAACCCTAACCCTAACCCTAACTCTAACCCTAACCCCTAAGTCTTACCCTAACCCTAACCCTAACCCTAACTCTAACCCTAACCCCTAAGTCTTACCCTAACCCTAACCCTAACCCTAACTCTAACCCTAACCCCTAAGTCTTACCCTAACCCTAACCCTAACCCTAACTCTAACCCTAACCCCTAAGTCTTACCCTAACCCTAACCCTAACCCTAACTCTAACCCTAACCCCTAAGTCTTACCCTAACCCTAACTCTAACCCTAACCCCTAAGTCTTACCCTAACCCTAACCCTAACCCTAACTCTAACCCTAACCCCTAAGTCTTACCCTAACCCTAACCCTAACCCTAACTCTAACCCTAACCCCTAAGTCTTACCCTAACCCTAACCCTAACCCTAACTCTAACCCTAACCCCTAAGTCTTACCCTAACCCTAACCCTAACCCTAACTCTAACCCTAACCCCTTAGTCTTACCCTAACCCTAACCCTAACCCTAACTCTAACCCTAACCCCTAAGTCTTACCCTAACCCTAACCCTAACCCTAACTCTAACCCTAACCCCTAAGTCTTACCCTAACCCTAACCCTAACCCTAACTCTAACCCTAACCCCTAAGTCTTACCCTAACCCTAACCCTAACCCTAAACCTAAATCTAACCCTAAACCTAACCATAAACCTAGCCCTAACCTTAACCATAACCCTAACCCTAAACCGAACCATAAACCTAAACCTAACCATAAACCTAGCCCTAACCTTAACCTTAACCCTAACCCTAACCTTAACCCTAACCATAAACCTAACCCTAAACCTAACCCTAAACCTAGCCCTAACCTTAACCTTAACCCTAACCCTAACTCTAACCCTAACCCTAACTCTAACCCTAACCCTAAACCTAAACCTAAATCTAACCCTAAACCTAACCATAAACCTAGCCCTAACCTTAACCATAACCCTAACCCTAAACCGTACCATAAACCTAAACCTAACCATAAACCTAGCCCTAACCTTAACCATAACCCTAACCCTTAACCGAACCATAAACCTAAACCTAACCCTAAACCTAACCCTAAACCTAGCCCTAACCTTAACCTTAACCCTAACCCTAACTCTAACCCTAACCCTAACTCTAACCCTAACCCTAAACCTAAATCTAACCCTAAACCTAACCATAAACCTAGCCCTAACCTTAACCATAACCCTAACCCTAAACCGAACCATAAACCTAAACCTAACCATAAACCTAGCCCTAACCTTAACCTTAACCCTAACCCTAACCCTAACCCTAAACCTAACCCTAAACCTAGCCCTAACCTTAACCTTAACCCTAACCCTAACCCTAACCCTAACCATAAACCTAACCCTAAACCTAACCCTAAACCTAGCCCTAACCTTAACCTTAACCCTAACCCTAACCCTAACCCTAACCATAAACCTAACCATAAACCTAGCCCTAACCTTAACCTTAACCCTAACCCTAACCCTAACCCTAACCCTAACCATAAACCTAACCCTAAACCTAACCCTAAAACCTAACCATAACCCTAACTGGCTTAGTTAACACCAACAACATTATTAATCATCTCGCTAGCAATAACAACCCGGAGCACCGTTTTGATGTCCATGTGGCTAACACACGAGGGCATGCCTACAAAGTCAGAAAACAACACAACTTCCATGACTTTCGGAAACAAGGTTTCTCTCTGAGAATCGCTCAGGCATGGAATAAACTGACTGCATCAGCTGTCGGCTGCTGAGACACTGCATCCTTTAAAACCTTTATGCTTCCTGAAATTCGCCCAAACTTCATCTGATGTCCCACCTCCATCAACATGTAGACATGTATATGCACTCTTGATGAGTGGTAGTGTACATGACCAATGTACACAATGATTTTATTCATTATATATATATATATATATATATATATATATATATATATATATATATATATATATATATATATATATTAGCAGGGCTACCTGACGTTGTCCAGGGAAAAAGTGTAACATATTTCTATAAAAACTTCTATCTCTCTCTCTCCCGTTTCCCCCTTTCTCTCTCTCCACACATACACACGCAAACGCACCCCTCCCCACACAGAGACAACTCGAGGAATAACTCAGCATAAGAGAATTAACTCTGTGAAAAAAATCAGAGTTACTTCCCTTTAGTTGGTGACTGGACCCCCCCCCCCCACATACACACTGACGAAATCTACGCCAGTTTAGGGTCAAAGAATGAATAATGTTTTCTAAATTTTAGATATTATTCACCCAGGGTAACGCCGATCAAGAAAATAACAACTTTGTGGGTGTTTGTTTTGTAGGTTTAGAGGTTTAGATGGACATACACACAGACACACAGACACACAGACTGGAACCTCAAAGAGATCTCGTCATTCCAGTTATCATAGGAACCACTGGACTCATGAAGAAGAAATTAAAAAAGTATTTGGCAAGTATACCTGGTGAACTAAGTGCAAGAGAAATCTATACAACTGCACGCAAGGTAACAGCCAGAATCCTGAAAATAGCTCTCGGTTGGAGTCTGTAAATAGCGGGTGATCGTATGACATTTGGAAGAATGTCCCGTCCCCAGCAAATGAAAGAAAATGAAAAGAAAAATTTTAAAAAAGAGAGAAAAAACTTCCCTTTATATGATAGATGTATACGGTTTCAGCGTAAAGTGACCCAACGACGATTGACATACCCCAAACAAAAACGTAAAACGTAACAATGAACTAACCAACCTCACATACACAGGCAGACAAGTACACATCTACCAGGATAGACAGAAAGCAAATGTATCTTGAGGTTCGTATCGGCTTCAGGTTATCTCTTACACCTCCATTCGTGGGGGATTACCGTGGAGCAGAAGCAATTTTTGTCAATGCCCGTTGATCTAAAAAAAAAATGTTCGGCAACCCATTAAAAAAAAATTTGTCTCGTATCTTTCTTTCGTCGCGTGGTGGGTTAATATCAACCTAAACGTATCTAGACGCGCACAAAATCTTGACAAAATAAAGCACGATTTAAAAAATGGAGGAAATGGTCCAATAATTTTTAAATGTCACGATAGCATTTATCGCATTCTTTGCCATTTCTGCGACTCGATTTTATTATTATCATTTTTTTTTATCTAACGATAACCGTTTCTCTTTTTTATTTGTCTTGTCATAAAAGACAACATTGGATGATAAAAATGTCAGAGTTTTGAAGAAATGGTCACCTTTTACCAAGAATAGCTGATTAAATGTTGAAGATATTTCTTTAAAGGAAAATATTCAGATTTTCAATACCAAGGGGAGTGTGGGTGGGGTGGTAATGTCCTTTTCATCCAATTAGTTCATCCAATTATTAAAGGTTTCTTCTTTGAGAATAAAAAAAAATGTGGAAAATAGTTTTAAACAGAAAAATAAAGTTTTCTTAATAACGAATTTAATCTGCCATAATAAATGTCTATTTTATTCTATCCACCTACGGTTTTAGCTTTTTCTGCTAATATGTCCACCTCCTACTCTTGCCCAACCACTTCGACTTTTCACCCCCAGTAACTGCCTGCCACCCAACTACCACTTTGTTTTTCCGTATATATGCTTACCCTCCACTCTTGCACAACACCATCATCTCTACTTGCTCTATTTCGACTTTTATGTATAAATACTTTGTTTACTCCTGATGAAGCCTGTAGAAAATTTTAGGCGAAATATTGATCTTCCCATGCATGTTTTTGCTTTAAATTTATTTTGTTTCATATGGATGTCGTCTCCACAAAGAGATGGCACTTGATGATAGTACCCTGCTACCTAAAAGATATTCCGAGTGCGGGTGGTGGATGGGAACTCAGCACGGCTACAGCATCGGCGACATTTCGTGAGCTGTTCCTCCTTACATCCGGGGTAAGTTGTACAACAGCTGTGTCAAGGGCGTCATGTTATATGCCAGTGAATGCTGGCCTCTCACACGGTTGTCTCTCGCTCGAATGCAGCGTAATGACAGATTGACGATTAGATGGATCTGCAATGTGAAATCTGACCAAATCTGATCAAATCTGACCAAATCTGACCAAACACAACACATTAGGCCAGAGAATTTGCTGAAAGCCCAGTATAGAGGTTATCATAAAGACGAATCGGTTACGCTGGTATGGTCATGTAGAACGTTCATCCCTCTTGATAAACCGTTGCAGAACCATCGATGTCTTAAATTGCAGGAAGGTTGACCGGCCAGGGGAAACATGAAAGCAAGTAACTAGGCACTAGTGGAATTTAGAGACTGCTGACCTGCTGAACCGTGAGAAGTGGAGCGTGAGCTTGCGTAATATCAGAAAACGTCTTACCCCTGACCCCAAGGGGGAAAGTGACGTCACATTTCATGAGCGATGTTTCTGACAAAGGGGGAATAATTGCTGTTTTTAGGAGTTGGAATCTATCCATCTAACACTTATCATTGGCTATTTTTTACCTTGAAGTAGTATTTTATTTTATTTTTTTAGTTCCTACCATCCATTCTTTTTTTTAGTTCCATCTAAAACATATTTCGAAGTCGATATTGCACTTGTTGACGTTGGATTTAAAGGCAACTATATTGTAATGTGCAAGGAAGCAGTCCCACAATAATATGTTCCACAGATGGGAAGGCTTTGGAAAGAAACGCTGTTCATGGACATTCCACCTGACACTAGTCACATGGGGGAGAAATGAAAGTATTTTTCTGTTGTAGTAGCAAGACGAGTTATTGCTGTGAATGTCTTACAAGGAGGAACCATGGATAGGAGCTCAGTCGAGCACCTTCCATGGAAAATAACGATAGAGTAGAAAGAGACTAGCAATGTCTCTTCTGTGAGAAAGGGGATGTAGAGAAGAGAAGAGATTACTTTCCACTATGTTTCTATGGAGAGTAAAAAGTGACTAATTTGGGTTTACTTTCGACAGCCTCGTAACTCTCGCTTCTCTTATTGTGCCCTTTAGTCCTCACATTCGAACGATGTTTCTGACAAAGGAGGAAGAATTGCTGTTTTCGGGGGGGGGCGAAATCTATCAATCTAACGCTTATTGTTGGCTAGTTTTGACGTTGAAGTGGTATTTAAATTTTAATTTTAATTTTTTAGCTCCTTAGATCAAGTGGCTTCATGCCTTGTCTGGAGCGATTTCATTACGCCGTGGGTCATTGCAAGGCGTAACGGATAAAGCGCTAAGTAATAATCAGTTCTAAGTGGCAATCTTCTTGAGGTTGAAGGTTCAATCTTCAGTGCGGGCAATACTAAGAATACGATTACGAATTATTTAAGACTTCTACCCGGTCGTGGCTGACGGAACGAGAACAATCTACCCGGTCACGGTTGACGGAATGAGAACAATCTACTTCCCTCGTGTTGACGGAATGAGAGCAAGCTACCCCCCCAAGTGGATTAAATAAAAGGTTCCGTCCGAAATTCCGTACAGATTCCCGAGTTCGACAGAACGATTCCCGAGTTTTACAAAATATACCTGAAGAAGGTCAGAGGTTACATCGGCTGAAACATTGTGAGAATAATACCCAAGATGAGAACAGTAGTCCGAATAATCAAAATCATACAGATTATCAATCCTTATCTAAAAAATTCCGAAACAGAAAAATTATTTATTGGAATGTTTTTAAAAAAAAAATATTGGAGAGAATTATTGGGGAGGGTGACCTGCAAATTAATCGAAGGTGTTCTTGTCGTTATGATTTTGTTGCCACAGAAAGAGTGAAAAAAAATATTGTGTACAAAATTGACTTAAAATTAGTAAGAAGAGGCAATACAAAAACGGAGATCAACCGGAACGAAATTTCTCCAGTGAAAAACGTTCAATGACAACTAATAACATGGTACAACAATAACAAATCAAAATTGGCTAGTCAGAATCAAAGTTTGATATGTCAGCTTAAATGCTATTTAGGTCGAATTTAAAAAAATCTTTTAAAATAAACTATAGGTAAGTACGTTATTATAATGCCAATAACATGGTACAACAATAACAAATGAAAATTGGCTTGTCAGAATCAGAGTTTGGTTTATCACTTTAAATGCTGTTCACTTTTTAGAATCCGGGTGACTTTTCTTTATATATTAGATCAGATAACATAGTACAACAATAACAAATGAAAACTGGCTAGTAAGAATCAAAGTTTTATTTGTCAGCTTAAATGCTATTTAGGTCCAACTTTCAGAATCCTTATGACTTTTCTTTATATATTAGATTAGATAACATAGCACAATAATAACAACTGAAAACTGGCTAGTCAAAATCAAAGTTTTATTTGCAGCTTAAATGCTATTTAGGTCCAACTTTCAGAATCCTTATGACTTTTCTTTATATATTAGATTAGATAACATAGCACAATAATAACACTGAAAATTGGCTAGTCAAAATCAAAGTTTTATTTGCAGCTTAAATGCTATTTAGGTCCAACTTTCAGAATCCTTATGACTTTTCTTTATATATTAGATTAGATAACATAGCACAATAATAACACTGAAAACTGGCTAGTCAAAATCAAAGTTTGATACGTCAGCTTAAATGCTATCAAGGTTCAACTTTTAAAATCTCACAAGATAACTTTATATGTCAGGTACAAGGCAGATGTCATTAAAAACCTTGGTATTATTTCGGTGTACATCCTTACTTGGAATTGTTCTTGCGTTTGTAGTCTTTTTGGTTCTGGTTCCGATGAGTAAAGGAAGGACCCCGGCTTACACATGAAATATGATGACGAAATCAAGTTTTCGGTAAAATTACAGTATAGTTAACAGTCGAGAAATCATAAAGAAAAAAAAATCAAATAATTCATAGCAAACGAAGTAGAATTTAATTATCAACCGACCTGTATACTTCGAACGTGTGAAAACTGTTTGTCATTTTTTTTTTAATTTCAGAATTTTTTTCTATGAACGTGTGGCTTATCGACACACGGAAAACCACATAGCGACCGAAGTATTGGTTTTACCTCGCTAAACTTAGACGATTAAGTATGGTTTTACGAGGGGTTTGTTTGGAGGGGAAGGATTGCCACTCGTACTTAGGGTTAGTGATAGAGTAAGTAATATTTTTCTTTACTATCTCTTCAGCATGGATTAAACCGAAGGCCTTACGTGGTCGGCCATTTTTGTTTTAGTGTGACCATAAGGCACGCGAACATTGAAAACAAATTCTGAAATTATAACAAAGAAAACCTTACACACAGTTTCGGCACATTAAAAGTATACAGGTCGGTTGATAATTAAATTCTACTGCATTTGGTATAACTTATTTGCTTTTTGTTTTTTCTCGACTGTTAACTATACTGCAATTTTATCAAGTTTTCAAATAAATCCCTCCAGATGAGATTCGCCTTGTTGAGATGCGTCGTGTCAGGATGTGGCCACATCTTCGACAATCAGTCCGATAGAGTCTGGACTATTGTTGATGACCTTGCTTCTGTCGGGCCGAGGTATTCTTCTGTACAGTTCTAGGAGGTCCACCCTCCCAGGTGTTACCCTCTCTCTTTGATAAGGGGTTTGTTTATTGCTAATCGCATATTATTTGTGGGCCAGAGTGCACACGACTCTTGTGCAGTGCACTGGCTTTTCAATCCCCACCTCCCGACCTTGTGTCACATCTCTCCGGAGTGGGAGGGAGATAAATACCAATCTAACCGCTTATGATTGTCTCCCCAAAAAGACCGGCGTCTACGACATTAAGGGTCATTTTATAATTAGGACTTATGACAGCTTAGATCGCGAGGACGCTTCATCCCAAAATGCTAAATCCTATCACTTGAAAAAAAGGAAAAAGCAAAAAAAAAAGAAAAAGAAAACAAAAGAAAAAAAAAAGAAAAAGAAAAAAAAGAAAGAAAAAAAAAAGAAAAAAAGAAAGAAAAAGGAAAAAAAAAGGGTCGTACAATGACGAAGGAAAAGGCGAGACCGGAAATGCGGCGTTATGAAATGAGGCAAGAGGGGAAAGGCTGTCGCTAGTTTTAGACTGGCGACTGTACCCTATGAACTTTTATAAGGGTATTTAGGGCAAAACTTAGACGCCTTAATCTATATTTGCAGAAATTCGTGGGAATTCTACGGTGATTTAAAGTAAAAAGGTTTCAAAGGCTATTACCGCAATTCACTCAATATAAATTGATATAACTTGAGCAGAAGTTATAATAACAAAATAACCAGAGTGTAAGGTCTTTAAAAGAGGATGTTTATTACAACGTATATATCTTGTACAAAACAATAGCACGACCGGTAATCTAATAGGATCAACAGAATACAGCCGAATACACATATAACTGCTTGTAGTATTGATTTACTCCTCTCCAGGAGTTAGGCACAAGGCCAGTTTTTATCTTACTCCCACAAGATGTGACCCAAGGTCGGGTCGGGAAAGTGGGGTTTAAAAATTGCCTGGGCAGCCCCGTCGGCATTCCCCGGTTGGGGCGCCTCAGACAGTAAGCAATAAACTTACTCCTACCCAAAGAGGGGAGGCAAAGCATGGGAGGGTGCACCTCCTAGAACTGCACAGGACAACCCCATAGAACGGCGGAATCAAGCCCCGAAGGCCAAGACAATACCAGTCTATGGGGTGTAGTATCCATCGGAACAGATACTACACTTTGATCTTAGCCAAAAGGCCAATAGAGTATAACTGCTTGTAGTATATATATATATATATATATATATATATATATATATATATATATATATATATATATATATATATTCTACAGACTAATTCACTTATTAGTGACTGAAGGGAGTCCGTTATCCCATCACAGCATCAATAAAATACGATGCTTGTGTGCATGTAGATTCTTTCCAAGAACTACAGGCTTGTGGAACTCTCTTCCTGCTGACTGTTTTCATCCTACCTATATAGCTTTGGTCTTTTCAAGATTACAGCAAATAGGCATCTCCTGTCTTTGCGATAATCATCTTTCGTTCTTGTTAGCTCCTTACATCAAGTGGCTTCATGCCTTGTCTGGGGCGATTTCTATATTAAAAAAAAGTTTGTGTGTTTGTATGTGCACCCATCACTTCCTCAGTCGGTTGGAATTTGGTTTGGAGATGCACCGCGAGAAGACAGTGTAGGATTATTAACCTCCTGGCGAGGAGGTTAGACACAAGGTCAGGCGGGGGGGGGGGGGGGGGGTGACACGCCAGCGCATTAGAGGAAGCGCACTCTGACCTACAAAAAATGCCTGAGCAGTCCCGTCGGCATTCCTCGGTAGAGACGCATCGGGCGATTAGCAATAAAGTAACCCCTTCTCAAAGGGTGAGAAGGTAAAGCCTGGGAGAATGGAACTCCTAGGACTGAACAGAACCAAGGCCACCGTCGGACTGATATGTCGAGGACGTATATTCGATTGGTATGAACACCCTGTTATATCCAACTCCAGAGATTGCAAACTTCGTACAGCAAATAAGCTATTTAGTACTTACTGTTGGCGCATTTGACTTCTAATATATAAAGACCACTTTCATTCCCGGATAATGACGTGCCCCCCTTCTTTTTATCTCTCTCCCTTCTCTCTTTTTTTCTCTGTATATATATATATATATATATATATATATATATATATATATATATATATATATATATATATATATATATATGAAGAAGAATGGAAAGGAATTAGAGAAGCAAAGGCCAAATCAAAATTCAATTCAATTGCTCAGAGCAAGGTATATTCCGCAAAAAGGCAATTTATTCAAGTTAAATTTTCCTTAAGCCAGGCTTTTCAAAGATCAAAATCTTATCATCTGAGGAAGTCGCTGGGGTAGATAAGTTGGCAATGGCCAAGATTTAAAATTTGAAAAAAAGAAATAAAAGTTATAGGGAAAGAAAACGCTGGGCAAAACTCTGCCCGAATGCAAGCAAATGTCCGATATCTACCTGCTCTATCCTGGATATTGAGCTGTATACTCTTCACAATAGGTTTTACCTTTCCTAAAAGTTCGCTTTTAGTACACCTTTATATATATATATATATATATATGATAAGATTTTAATTTTTGAAAAGCCTTGGCTTAAGGAAAAAATAATAAACGTGTTTTACCAAGTACACCTTGCATTGAACAATTGAAGTTCAAATAGATTTGTCATTTGTACATGTTTATTCCTCTTCTTTCATCTCTCTCTCTCTCTCTCTCTCTCTCTCTATATATATATATATATATATATATATATATATAGAGAGAGAGAGAGAGAGAGAGATAGAGAGAGAGAGAGGGGGAGAGAAAGAGGGAGAGAGAAAGAATGGTAGTTTGCTTGAAGCATTGCTGGGAATAGTAGTAGTATGTTTAAGAAGGTTGAGTGCAATGCAGAGTGACGGATTAGGGTTAGAGCTGGAAGGAACAAAAATATTAAGTGGGACTTGCTATTTATTAAATAAATAGTAAGTCCCACTTCGATTTATTATTTTTGTTCCTTCCAGCATACAACCTACCCGGCACTCTGCATTGCCCTCAGCATTCTTAAACATACTATATATATATATATATATATATATATATATATATATATATATATATATATATATATATATATATATAAAGTGGTGTGCTAAAAGCGAACTTTTAGGAAAAGTGAAACCTATTGTGAAGAGTATATAGCTCAATATCCAGGATAGAGCAGGTAAAATGAAGAAGAATGGAAAGGAATTAGAGAAGCAAAAGTCAAATCATAATTCAATTCAATTGCTCAGAGCAAGGTATATTCCGCAAAAAAAGGCAATTTATTCAAGTTAAATTTTCCTTAAGCCAGGCTTTTTAAAGATCAAAATGTTATCATCAGAGGAAGTCGCTGGGATAGATAAGTTGGCAAAGGCCAAGATTTAAAATTTGAAAAATAAAAT
>OY744540.1:8928505-8933505 GCA_963556195.1 Sepiola atlantica | reverse complement strand
CTCATCTAAATAATAACAACTAAATACGAAAGTTGGGTGTATTTCATCTGTCGAAATCTCATCTAAATAACAACTAAATGCGAAAGTTGGGTGTATTTCATCTGTCGAAATCTCATCTAAATAACAACTAAGGGCGAAAGTTGGGTGTATTTCATCTGTCGAAATCTCATCTAAATAATAACAACTAAATGCGAAAGTTGGGTGTATTTCATCTGTCGAAATCTCATCTAAACAACAACTAAATGCGAAAGTTGGGTATATTTCATCTGTCGAAATCTCATCTAAATAATAACAACTAAATGCGAAAGTTGGGTGTATTTCATCTGTCGAAATCTCATCTAAATAACAACTAAATGCGAAAGTTGGGTGTATTTCATCTGTCGAAATCTCATCTAAACAACAACTAAGGGCGAAAGTTGGGTGTATTTCATCTGTCGAAATCTCATCTAAATAACAACTAAATGCGAAAGTTGGGTGTATTTCATCTGTCGAAATCTCATCTAAACAACAACTAAATGCGAAAGTTGGGTATATTTCATCTGTCGAAATCTCATCTAAATAATAACAACTAAATGCGAAAGTTGGGTGTATTTCATCTGTCGAAATCTCATCTAAATAACAACTAAATGCGAAAGTTGGGTATATTACATCTGTCGAAATCTCATCTAAACAACAACTAAGGGCGAAAGTTGGGTGTATTTCATCTGTCGAAATCTCATCTAAATAATAACAACTAAATGCGAAAGTTGGGTGTATTTCATCTGTCGAAATCTCATCTAAACAACAACTAAATGCGAAAGTTGGGTATATTTCATCTGTCGAAATCTCATCTAAATAATTACAACTAAATGCGAAAGTTGGGTGTATTTCATCTGTCGAAATCTCATCTAAATAACAACTAAATGCGAAAGTTGGGTGTATTTCATCTGTCGAAATCTCATCTAAATAATAACAACTAAATGCAAAAGTTGGGTGTATTTCATCTGTCGAAATCTCATCTAAATAACAACTAAATGCGAAAGTTGGGTGTATTTCATCTGTCGAAATCTCATCTAAATAACAACTAAATGCGAAAGTTGGGTGTATTTCATCTGTCGAAATCTCATCTAAATAATAACAACTAAATGCGAAAGTTGGGTGTATTTCATCTGTCCAAATCTCATCTAAATAACAACTAAATGCGAAAGTTGGGTGTATTTCATCTGTCGAAATCTCATCTAAATAACAACTAAATGCGAAAGTTGGGTGTATTTCATCTGTCGAAATCTCATCTAAATAATAACAACTAAATGCGAAAGTTGGGTATATTTCATCTGTCGAAATCTCATCATAATAACAACTAAATGCGAAAGTTGGGTGTATTTCATCTGTCGAAATCTCATCTAAATAACAACTAAATGCGAAAGTTGGGTGTATTTCATCTGTCGAAATCTCATCTAAACAACAACTAAATGCGAAAGTTGGGTGTATTTCATCTGTCGAAATCTCATCTAAATAATAACAACTAAATGCGAAAGTTGGGTGTATTTCATCTGTCGAAATCTCATCTAAATAACAACTAAATGCGAAAGTTTGGTGTATTTCATCTGTCGAAATCTCATCTAAATAACAACTAAATGCGAAAGTTGGGTGTATTTCATCTGTCGAAATCTCATCTAAATAATAACAACTAAATGCGAAAGTTGGGTGTATTTCATCTGTCGAAATCTCATCTAAATAACAACTAAATGCGAAAGTTGGGTGTATTTCATCTGTCGAAATCTCATCTAAATAATAACAACTAAATGCGAAAGTTGGGTGTATTTCATCTGTCGAAATCTCATCTAAATAACAACTAAATGCGAAAGTTGGGTGTATTTCATCTGTCGAAATCTCATCTAAACAACAACTAAATGCGAAAGTTGGGTATATTTCATCTGTCGAAATCTCATCTAAATATTAACAACTAAATGCGAAAGTTGGGTGTATTTCATCTGTCGAAATCTCATCTAAATAACAACTAAATGCGAAAGTTGGGTGTATTTCATCTGTCGAAATCTCATCTAAATAATAACAACTAAATGCGAAAGTTGGGTGTATTTCATCTGTCGAAATCTCATCTAAACAACAACTAAATGCGAAAGTTGGGTGTATTTCATCTGTCGAAATCTCATCTAAATAACAACTAAATGCGAAAGTTGGGTGTATTTCATCTGTCGAAATCTCATCTAAACAACAACTAAATGCGAAAGTTGGGTGTATTTCATCTGTCGAAATCTCATCTAAATAACAACTAAATGCGAAAGTTGGGTGTATTTCATCTGTCGAAATCTCATCTAAATAACAACTAAATGCGAAAGTTGGGTGTATTTCATCTGTCGAAATCTCATCTAAATAATAACAACTAAATGCGAAAGTTGGGTGTATTTCATCTGTCGAAATCTCATCTAAACAACAACTAAGGGCGAAAGTTGGGTGTATTTCATCTGTCGAAATCTCATCTAAATAACAACTAAATTCGAAAGTTGGGTGTATTTCATCTGTCGAAATCTCATCTAAATAACAACTAAATGCGAAAGTTGGGTGTATTTCATCTGTCGAAATCTCATCTAAATAACAACTAAATGCGAAAGTTGGGTGTATTTCATCTGTCGAAATCTCATCTAAATAATAACAACTAAATTCGAAAGTTGGGTGTATTTCATCTGTCGAAATCTCATCTAAATAACAACTAAATGCGAAAGTTGGGTGTATTTCATCTGTCGAAATCTCATCTATAATAACAACTAAATGCGAAAGTTGGGTGTATTTCATCTGTCGAAATCTCATCTAAATAATAACAACTAAATGCGAAAGTTGGGTGTATTTCATCTGTCGAAATCTCATCTAAATAACAACTAAATGCGAAAGTTGGGTGTATTTCATCTGTCGAAATCTCATCTAAATAACAACTAAATGCGAAAGTTGGGTGTATTTCATCTGTCGAAATCTCATCTAAATAACAACTAAATGCGAAAGTTGGGTGTATTTCATCTGTCGAAATCTCATCTAAATAATAACAACTAAATGCGAAAGTTGGGTGTATTTCATCTGTCCAAATCTCATCTAAATAACAACTAAATGCGAAAGTTGGGTGTATTTCATCTGTCGAAATCTCATCTAAATAACAACTAAATGCGAAAGTTGGGTGTATTTCATCTGTCGAAATCTCATCTAAATAATAACAACTAAATGCGAAAGTTGGGTGTATTTCATCTGTCGAAATCTCATCTAAATAACAACTAAATGCGAAAGTTGGGTGTATTTCATCTGTCGAAATCTCATCTAAATAATAACAACTAAATGCGAAAGTTGGGTGTATTTCATCTGTCGAAATCTCATCTAAACAACAACTAAATGCGAAAGTTGGGTGTATTTCATCTGTCGAAATCTCATCTAAATAATAACAACTAAATGCGAAAGTTGGGTGTATTTCATCTGTCGAAATCTCATCTAAATAACAACTAAATGCGAAAGTTGGGTGTATTTCATCTGTCGAAATCTCATCTAAATAATAACAACTAAATGAGAAAGTTGGGTGTATTTCATCTGTCGAAATCTCATCTAAACAACAACTAAATGCGAAAGTTGGGTGTATTTCATCTGTCGAAATCTCATCTAAATAACAACTAAATGCGAAAGTTGGGTGTATTTCATCTGTCGAAATCTCATCTAAATAACAACTAAATGCGAAAGTTGGGTGTATTTCATCTGTCGAAATCTCATCTAAATAACAACTAAATGCGAAAGTTGGGTGTATTTCATCTGTCGAAATCTCATCTAAATAACAACTAAATGCGAAAGTTGGGTGTATTTCATCTGTCGAAATCTCATCTAAATAATAACAACTAAATGCGAAAGTTGGGTGTATTTCATCTGTCCAAATCTCATCTAAATAACAACTAAATGCGAAAGTTGGGTGTATTTCATCTGTCGAAATCTCATCTAAACAACAACTAAATGCGAAAGTTGGGTGTATTTCATCTGTCGAAATCTCATCTAAATAATAACAACTAAATGCGAAAGTTGGGTGTATTTCATCTGTCGAAATCTCATCTAAATAACAACTAAATGCGAAAGTTGGGTGTATTTCATCTGTCGAAATCTCATCTAAATAATAACAACTAAATGAGAAAGTTGGGTGTATTTCATCTGTCGAAATCTCATCTAAACAACAACTAAATGCGAAAGTTGGGTGTATTTCATCTGTCGAAATCTCATCTAAATAACAACTAAATGCGAAAGTTGGGTGTATTTCATCTGTCGAAATCTCATCTAAATAACAACTAAATGCGAAAGTTGGGTGTATTTCATCTGTCGAAATCTCATCTAAACAACAACTAAATGCGAAAGTTGGGTGTATTTCATCTGTCGAAATCTCATCTAAATAACAACTAAATGCGAAAGTTGGGTGTATTTCATCTGTCGAAATCTCATCTAAATAACAACTAAATGCGAAAGTTGGGTGTATTTCATCTGTCGAAATCTCATCTAAACAACAACTAAATGCGAAAGTTGGGTGTATTTCATCTGTCGAAATCTCATCTAAATAACAACTAAATGCGAAAGTTGGGTGTATTTCATCTGTCGAAATCTCATCTAAATAACAACTAAATGCGAAAGTTGGGTGTATTTCATCTGTATAAATCTCATCTAAACAACAACAACTAAATGCGAAAGTTGGGTGTATTTAATCTGGCGAAATCTGATCTAAATAATAACAACTAAATGCGAAAGTTCGGTGTATTTCACCTCGCACTAACGGTGAAGTCAAACACCTTATTTTAAGTTAATTCAAATTCTATACAAAAGCAGCACCGGATCTTTTTAAGAAGCTCCACGCCAAAAAATAAAGCCCCGCTATTCCAGGGAGACAACTTTTCAGCCACTTTTGCTTAAAAAAATGAACAAAATAAGAATGTATAACTTATTATATACGATTTTAGTATTAATGGATTTTTTTTTTTTTGTAATTAAATTTT
>OY744540.1:8901005-8923505 GCA_963556195.1 Sepiola atlantica | reverse complement strand
AGGTGCACCTTTTCGAACTCGGGAATATTTACGGGGTTTTGAACTGACACCCTTATAAATATAAGTTCCCAAGTTTGAAAAAATGCATCTGAAAAAGGTCGGAGGTTACATCGACCGAAACGTTGTGAAAATAACAACTGGGATGAAACAAAGCTTCCAAATTGATGCCACTATACGGAATTATCTGATTGTGATCATTATTAAAATATTTTCCATTCTTTTCCTTTCTTTTTTTTCTACATCTTTTCTTCTTCTTCTTTTCTTTTTCTTCTTTTCTTTCCTTCCTTTTCTTCATCTTTTTCTTTTTCTTTTTCTCCATCTTTTTCTTCTTCTTTTTCTTCATATTTTCTTCTTTTTCTCCATCTTTTTTCTTTTTTTCCTTCTTTTTCTCCATCTTTTTCTTCTTTTTTTTCTTTTTCTTCTTTTTCTTCATATTTTTTCTTCTTTTTCTTCTTCTTTTTCTTCATCTTTGTGTTTTTCTTCATCCTTTTAGTTCCTACACTTTCCTTTGCTTCTTCATTTTTTCCATCTCATTTTCATTTTCTTCTTTCGTCTCCAAGTTTTCGATATTTCCTTCTCCCCTGTGAAAATCCAATCTTTCCGCTTCAGTCTTCCACCCAATCTCCTCCACGTTCCCCGATTTACTGATGAGCCCCCCCCCCCCTTCCTCCAATCACTCGCTTACCTTCCACGAGTATTTCGTCCAATCACTCACTCAACGAATCAATCAACCACTCACTCGTTCGCTAATTCCCTACGCACTAACTCCCACTCCAAACTCCCACTCCAAACTCCCACTCCAAACTCCCACTACCACTCACCCATTTAATCGTTAACTCACTCACACTCGCTTTCTCGTTCAATAACTATCGCACTTGCGTACAACTCCACTCTTTCACACACTACTGTACTCACTCGATAATAAACCCCCTCCCCCCGACACATTCACTCGCACCCCCCGCGCTCACTCTCATTCTCACGCGTGCAGTCGCTTTTTACATTCACTCCCATTGTGAACGTGTGTATGTGTGCGTTCACCGCACAGGCCGTGATCGTCCATCCGTTGTCTGAATTCGGAGCTCGATTCTGACACCGGTCACAGTGTCGATCACGTGGTATCTGTCAATCACGTGGTATCTGTCAATCACGTGGTATCTGTCAATCACGTGGTATCTGCAACAAAAGGATTCAAGTTTTAAACAAGTAACGATGTTTTATTTTTAGAGACGTTAGATTGATACTTGTTTCCTTCTACGCATTCCGGCTATACGACGAATTATATACTAAAATATATTTGACTAATACACTAATGAATACACATAACTCCCAAAGGGCAGATGGTCCGAGACAAGACCTTTAAACGTGCGTCTGTGTGCGTCTAAGAGTTTTGATATGTATATGGGTTCCTTAGACAGTGCGTGTGTCATCCTGCGTTGGTATGCGTTCACTGCACAGGCCGCGATCGTCTACTCGTTTTTTACGTCTGAATTCGGAGCTCGATCCCGACGCCGGTCGCAGTGTCAATCACGTGGTATCTGTCACTGCTGCAACAAAACGATTCTCCCTCCAAACAAAAACGACGTCTTTAGTTTTAAACAAGTTTTAAACAAGTTTTAAACAAGTAACGATGTTTTTATTTTTAGGGACGTTAGATTGATACTTGTTTTCTGCTACTGAACAACAGGCCTGCGAATCAAGGCAAACATATCCCCAAGCGCTCATCTGTCTCTGAGAAGCAAATAAATCCACCTGACACCCTCTGCGTCGTCCTTGTTAGATTATATAAAGATATCACTTTCACCACATCGCGAGATAACTCGAAATTATCAGCTGTTAATCTATGGACATAAAAATTATTGATCATGATACCCACCATCTGGTATGAACGTTCTTTTGGGGGGACATTCTCATGTGAGTGATAATTACAGCATGGAACCTCGTATCCAAGAAGACATTACTATTTCAAAGGTCTGAATTCGATCCTCAATTCCAACACCGGTCGCAGTGCCACTGTTGTAACGAAAGGATTCTCCTTCCAAACAAAACCACAACTCCAGTTTAAAACGAGTAACGCTGTTTTATTTCGAGAGACGTTACAATGATCGTTGTTTTCTTCTACTGAACAACAGACCTGCAAATCAAGACAAACATCTTCCAACAAAACACAACCCATTAGCTTAGTGTCCAGGGACTCATCTGTCTCTAAGAAGTACACAAACCCAAATGACCTTCCTCTGCTTGAATATATATATATATATATATATATATATATATATATATATATATATATATATATATATATATATATATATATATAAAGAGACCAAACGAGATTATCATCTGTTAATCTATGGAGATAAAATTGACCGACCACAAAAAACACTGAAGTCCACAATCTGGTATGAACATTAATTTTGGAAAATCTCAAGTGCGTCATAATTACAGAACCTCGTATTTAAAGGGACATAAGATTTTAAAGAACTTAAAGTGGTTTGATTTATCAACATAAAGAGATAATAACTTTTTAAAATGGAGAAATCACATTTTGGGTTGTCAAACACTTTCTTGGGCGGTCTCTCTTCTCTTAGCTAAATATTTCTCCCATTGCAGGCCTGCCGTCTGTAGCATTCATCTATGCACCCCACTACACATGCAGCCTGAAAAATGAAACATGGAAAATATACATACATACTAACCATAACTCTTTCACTACCCTACCCTTACACTTCTCGCCCATACATTGCAAATTCAAGGCAAGCTAAATTCATGAACCCATTTTCCCGAGTACCAAACATGGATAGACATCCAACCTTACACACATACATCTCATATTATATTAACTGTTTACATTCACAGATTATAGGGAAGTAATTGCCAGTAGTACACACACACATTTACTCAATTACATATTCAAATATACTCCTCTCTTTAATTGCATCATTTTCTTAAAAGATTCGGTAATTGCTCCACTCGCTCACCCACTCGCTAACTAAAATACTCCAACTAGCCACATATTCAGACTCACACTTACCCAGACTTGAGTACTAACTCTCACTCACTTTTTACCCGGTCCTAGGTATGACCTTAAATGCATCGGAGGGTGAGGTGTTAATTTGGGAGCTTATAGAAGCTTTGTTTCCAACGTGGATAAGTTTATTGGTTCGTTGATTAATTTTTTTTGTAGGTGGATACTTTGTAAACAACTAGTTTGTAAACGACAATTACTATTTAACCCATATGTGATATTGCCAACATTTCTGGGCATGGCTAAGAAAAGGACATGTGAACAGAGAAACGGAATCGCTTCTGACAGCTGCACAAAACAATGTGATTAGGACTAACTACATTAAAGCTAACATAGATAAACCCCAGGGAAACAGTAAATGTAGACTCTGCGGACAAAGAGACGAAATAGTAAATCACATAATAAGTGAATGCAGCAAACTATCCCAAAAAGAATACAAGAACAGACGCTACTGCGTGGGGAAAGCAGTACACTGGGAACTATGCAAACGACTGCATTTCGAACACTTAAATGAATGGTACAAACATAAACCAGAGACAGTACTGGAAAACGAAAAACACATAATCCTCTGGGACAGATAAACATATACAAACATAATAATCAACAAGAAGGAAGAAGCCTGCCAAATCGTAGACTTTGCAGCTCCAGCAGACCACACATGGAACTCGCCAGAGAACTGAAAGGGATATGGAGCATGAAGAATGTCAATATAATACCAATAATCGTAGGAGCACTAGGAACAGTCTCAAAAAACTGGAGAAAAGACTGGGAGAAATTGGAATCAAACGGATCACCGAGACCATACAAAGAACGACAATGATCAAAACAGCTAAAATCTTAAGGAAAATCCTCGAATGTGGAAACCAACTCACATAAGCTTCGAACATGTGATTGTAACCAATCACATGTAAGTTACAATAGGACGAAAACAAAACCACATGAAGAACACCATGTCACAAACCAAAGAACAAGAACGGCAAGAAATATCATAAGCTGCCCCCCCCCCCCCCACTAGAAAAAAGATGGCACCGGCTTTGGCTGACACCACACAAAATAGTCGTGAAGGGTCAAGGAGAATGGGAAGACCGAGAAGGGAAAGCACTAACAAGACCTCTGCTGGAAGAGTGCGGAGAGTGCTGGGACCTTAAGGAGGCTTATTGCCACCCAAATCCCAGGGAAAACCAATGGTCGTTACCAGCGAATAATCAATAGTAGGCGGATTTAGTAAATTCATAGGGAATCCTCAAGAGGAGACTAAGAAAATTCATCGGGAATCTTTAAAAGGAGATTAAGAAAATTCATAGGGAATCTTTAAGAGGAGATTAAGAAAATTCATAGGGAATCTTTGAAAGGAGATTAAGAAAATTCATAGGGAATCTTTAAGAGGAGATATAGTAAATTCATAGGAAATCTTTAAGAGGCGATTAAGAAAATTCATAGGGAATCTTTAAGAGGAGATTAAGAAAATTCATAGGGAATCCTCAAGAGGAGATTAAGAAAATTCATAAGGAATTTTTAAGAGGAGATTAAGAAAATTCATAGGGAATCCTCAAGAAGAGATTTAGAAAATTCATAGGGAATCCTCAAGAGGAGATAAAGAAAATTCATAGGGAATCTTTAAGAGGAGATTTAAAAAATTCATAAGGAATCTTTAAGAGGAGATTAAGAAAATTCATAGGAAATCTTTAAGAAGAGATTAAGAAAATTCATAGGGAATCCTCAAGAGGAGATAAAGAAAATTCATAGGGAATCTTTAAGAGGAGATTAAGAAAATTCATAGGGAATCTTTAAGAGGAGATTAAGAAAATTCATAGGGAATCTTTAAGAGGAGATTAAGAAAATTCATAGAGAATCCTCAAGAGGAGATAAAGAAAATTCATAGGGAATCTTTAAGAGGAGATTTAAAAAATTCATAAGGAATCTTTAAGAGGAGATTAAGAAAATTCATAGGGAATCCCTAAGAGGAGATTAAGAAAATTCATAGGGAATCTTTAAGAGGAGATTAAGAAAATTCATAGGGAATCTTTAAGAGGAGATTAAGAAAATTCATAGGGAATCCTCAAGAGGAGATAAAGAAAATTCATAGGGAATCTTTAAGAGGAGATTTAAAAAATTCATAAGGAATCTTTAAGAGGAGATTAAGAACATTCATAGGAAATATTTAAGAAGAGATTAAGAAAATTCATAGGGAATCCTCAAGAGGAGATTAAGAAAATTCATAGGGAATCCTAAAGAGGAGATTAAGAAAATTCATAGGGTATCTTTAAGAGGAGATTAAGAAAATTCATAGGAAATCCTCAAGAGTAGATTAAGAAAATTCATAGGAAATCCTCAAGAGTAGATTAAGAAAATTCATAGGGAATCCTCAAGAGGAGATTAAGAAAATTCATAGGGAATTTTTAAGAGGAGATTAAGAAAATTCATAGGAAATCCTCAAGAGTAGATTAAGAAAATTCATAGGAAATCCTCAAGAGTAGATTAAGAAAATTCATAGGGAATCCTCAAGAGGAGATTAAGAAAATTCATAGGGAATCCTCAAGAGGAGATTAAGAAAATTCATAGGGAATCCTCAAGAGGAGATTAAGAAAATTCTATAGGGAATCTTCAAGAAGAGATTTAGAAAATTCATAGGGAATCTTTAAGAGGAGATTAAGAAAATTCATAGGGAATCCTCAAGAGGAGATTAAGAAAATTCATAGGGAATCCTCAAGAGGAGATTAAGAAAATTCATAGGGAATCCTCAAGAGGAGATTAAGAAAATTCATAGGGAATCCTCAAGAATAGATTTAGAAAATACTACCCATCAAATCTTGAAGAACTTGGCTCGTCCTTAATGAAGTTTGGGCATCGGTGTCACCGGAGATTTCTTGTGATTTAATCGGTTTGTTACGAAAACGAATGAAATAAACAGTAAATTCAAAATTTACTTAAAGTGAACTTTTTTATTATCGTCAAAAATGTTTTAATACAAATACATTTTCGTAACAGAAAAATACAGTTTTTTTAGTATTTTTGTTATTAGATAAAAAAAAACCTGTTTTTTTTTCAGCGAGCTACCACCAGATTATTTCAAATCATTTTCATATGTCGAATTGATAGATTCCTGAGAGCAAATTTAAAGAAACTCAACGATATATAAAATATAAAAGTTATTCACAAAAGAACCGGAATATTCAAGGTCACCAAATTGCTGTCCTGGCTTTGTTACAGCTCTGACCAAGACCACGTGTTTGACACAATTCATTATTTTCAATCCTCTCATAATATTCATCATCACTCAGCTGTCAATCTATTCATCTCATTAACCTTTATCCTCGAGTGGTTTTTAGCCTTGATAAGTGATGACACATCAGTAGAAGCAACTAGAATCGATATTGATCGTTTGTTTTTTAAATCCGAATTTCCTGTTTTTTTTTTAAAATCTGTCTCATTAATTTTTGATCGTACCTTGTATCCAGTAGTAAATACCTCTATACAAGATTTTGAGCATCAAGTGGGGATTCGTTTTCTATGACAGTGAAATTATAAAGTGAGCTCAATTTTTTAAAACCATATTCATTCCCAAACTGTGGGCCGCGGCACACCAATGCACTATGAGATATAATTGTGGTGCACCCGGCTCGCCTCATTCCAACACTCGGCGTCGCCATTGCTCAAATACCCAACTCTTAAAGCAAGCTTCTTTTTTCTTTGGAATGGAATACACAGCAATATGAATTTCCATGAGCAAAGTTTCTTTCCACAAACTACTCGCATGTGGAACATAATACCACGGGGTTGCTTCCCATGTGACTACAACACATTCTTTTCTAGCCGTCTTCTGAAATAGTAAAATTTTGCGCAGTTTTAACCATCATCTCCAATCCTCAAGGTGTTCACTCCCCGTCCACCTGACAACATCATTAACCCTTATCCTGGACATAAAAACCCACTGATTAGGTTATCTATAATCTGGAGTTGACATGAATTCTATAGAATTTCAAGTGGTCTGCTTTCTCAGCATGAACCTTCGTTTTGAAGAAGCCATTATTTTTTCAAATTTCTTGGGTTGTCTTTTTTCTTGGCTAAATATTTTCCCATTGCAGGCCTGCCGTTCATAGCATGCATATATGCATAAAACATACATACATTAAAAAAATACAATATTTTTTGTATTATTGAGTTCTTTATTTATTAACATAAAACATTTTTTTTAATATATTTCTGGTAATTTGTTTTTATGTTCATTTGTAGGAAGAAAGTTTGTAGGTTGAATAGCAGGAAGTGATGGGAGACGATGAAAATTGGTGAAAAAAAAAAGCAGACGATAATTTTGAAAAGAAAAAAAACAAAAGAAATAGCCAAAAATCTGAAAAAGTTGACTAGCGAATTTGTCAGAAACAATAAACATGCAATATGTTTACATTATTAATTAAAAATAAAAATGAGGGAGAGGGTGAAAAGGGACACGGAGCGGGGGGGGGGATAGAGTAAATAAGTAAGACAGGAACTGAAACATATAATGAATGAAAAATGAAGACGGATAAAGATATAGAAGAAGAGATATGGGGAGATAGATAGATAGAAACACACACACACATATATATATATATATATATATATATATATATATATATATATATATATATATATATATATATATATATATATATATATATAATGGTCCTCTGAGGAGAAGATTTTCTTTGAAAACTCATGAGTTAAGGATGTTAAAGTACTTTGTTTGAACTTTGAATTCTAATAAAATTTGATTCGCACCTTATTTTATTCTTTCACTTTATCTAGTGCTATATATATATATATATATATATATATATATATATATATAAAGAGAAAGAGAGAGAGGAGAAGAGAGAGAGAAAGAAAGAGAGAGAGGGAGTGAGAGAGAGAGAGAGTGTGTGAGAGAGAGTAAATGAGTAAGAAAGGAACAAGATGATATAGAGTTTGAAAAATGAAGAAGGGGGTAGCAGACAGAGAGGAAGAGAGAAGAGAGAAAGAACAATAAAGAGAGAGAGAGAGGGCGAGAGAGAGAGAGAGAGAGAGAGAGTGTGCGATTGATTGTTTAAAAAAAAATTATTTTTATTTTAACTTTCACCCTAAACAAGGCAAGTTGCCACTGTAGACGTAAAGGGCTACTGAGAATTAGGGTGAAAGTTTTAGGGGTCATCCTAATTTGGGAGCTGTGCAGCTAGATTTCTGTTCAAATTTGTTTAAAATTTCTGCATGTCAGTACAATCGGGGAAACAGGGAACAGGAAGAGAGTTCAAAAGGCCGGCAGAACAAAACGATTGGAGTAGAAGGCTCCCCGGCATCTGGGGACCTCCACAGTGAATGGGTGAGATTTAGCTGATTGTCGAGTTGGTCGAGTTTATTTACGTCGAGGGGGAACCCGAGCAGCAAGTTCATCGGAGCACATTCCATTGAATTACTTGTAAAACAATCACAAGGATGCAACATTACGGCTGGAGCTTGGTGGATAGTGAAGGACCTATTAAATTAGCGACTCTTTTTTTACCTTGTCTAAGAGGGAGAGACTAGTTGATGGTGCACCAGCCCAGATGTGACAACAATCCTTCATGCATGGGCGGATGGTGGCTTTGTAGAGATATATGTCAGGTGGGAGGAGTTTATTATTTTACTAGCACGGTAGAGGGAGTCTACCTTATTTGCAGCAGCCATGGCAATTTCTTTTATCTATTTGTTCCAATTCATGTTACCTGTGAAGGTTAGGCCGAGGAGTTTGGACTCTCAGATAGGGTGTTATTTGCCATGGCAATCGGTGGTTGGAGAAGTTTCTTTTTAGTTGTTGAATAGTAAGTGTGAATGTATAATGGAACTAAATAATATTTATATATCATATATTAAAGTGAAATATTTTGAAAATCAACAATCGTGCAATTTTAAATGAAAAATTCATTTATTTAATTTTTTTTTCGCGAGCTTTCGTTGTAGTACAAAGGTGGAAGAATGAAGAAAAAAACAAAAGTAACTATAAGACAGTCTCGCCTGACAAGGTATATTCTGTAATAAAGTTATGTTTATTATTCTTTCCTTAAGCAAAGGCTTTTCAAAGATCGAGATCTTATCATCAGAGGAATTATACAGATAGATAAGTTGGCAGTATGAAAGCCAAAATTCAACATTTGAAAAAATATTATTAAGAAAATGGAGGGTGAAAAAAGTTCGTGTAAAAAAGATATGGGGTTTGTCCAGATGGTAATTTTCCGTTGATAAGGTCTCCAATGGAAGGAGATTTAGATGGAGAAGAAAAAGTTTCGTGAAGGCAGCATAGGAAAGTGCTCAAGAATGAAGTAAATCCAATAGTGAGATGTTGAGTTCAAATCGTAGATGGAGCGCACTTAAACGGAATTGGCTTAAGGAAAGAACAATAAACATAACTTTATTACAGAATATACCTTGCATTGAACAATCGAAGTTTGAAATAAATCTGGACATTCGTACAGGTTTATCACTCTTCGTTCATCTATCTTTATAATTGATCTATCTCGTATATTGAGCTTAAAGCATTTCACTATTAGTTCTATTTACTAAAATTTACTTTTAGTTTCATATTTATTCTCTCTCTCTCTCTCTCTCTCTCTCTCTCTCTCTCTCTCTCTATATATATATATATATATATATATATATATATATATATATATATATATATATATATATATATAGTATTTAGATCCATTAGACATTCCCATTTACTATAAAATGTCAGAGAATTACGGACAGAACTTATGGGATGACCTGATAGAATCTTCCCTTTCTATTTGCTATGGAATTCACGTGAAAAATAGTTTGTCTATAAAAAATACAACATTGTATTATTCGATTCTTTATTTATTAACATAAAAAAAGATTTAAAACAACATTTTTTTCCTGGTAATTTGTTTTTATGTTCATTTGTCGCAAGAAAGTTTGTAGGTTGAAGAGAAAGAAAGCGATGAGAGGCGATGAAATTTGGTGAACAAAAAAAAAAGCAGACGATAATTTTGAAAAGAAAAACAAAAGATCAAGAGAAATAGCTAAAATAAATTTGAAAACGTTGAGTAGCAAATTTCTCAGAAACAACTAGAAAGTTTTTTCTTATAAGTAAAAACATGTTTAAATGATTACTTAACTTAAAATGTATGAGAAATACAAGGAAAGTGTTTTTAATTTTAGTTTTTCGGTTGTGGGAATGTAAATTCAGATTTTTTTTTTATCGCATTTAAAAAATTTTTAGATGAAGATTGATAATTTGTATTATTTTCATTTTTCGGACTACTGTTCTCATCTTGGTTGTTATTCTCACAACGCCAATATAGATACGTGACGCAGCGGATAAAGGTGTTAAGTTTTAATGCGTTCTAAGTGACAGTATTCTGGAGGTTGAAGGTTCAATACTCACTAAAGGCGATACAAAATAAGAATAAAGTAAACGGAAATAAAAGATTCAGTTCGAAATTCCGTAAATATTCCCGAGTTTGACGAAGATGCACCTGAAGAAGGTCGGAGGTTACATTGGCCGAAACGTTGTAAGAATAACTTCCAAGATGAGAACAGTAATCCAAATAATCTAAGTAACAAAAATGTATGAACCCGTGGTGCAACGGATAAAGGTGTTAAGTGCCAGTCTTCAGGAGGTTGAAGGTTCAATCCTCACTACAGACGATACTAACTAAAAATAAAAATTACTTAAGACTTCTACCCGGTACGAGAACAATCTACCCCCGTGGATTAAATAAAGGGTTCAGTTCGAAATATTTTACTGAGTTTGACAATATGCACCTCAAGAAGGACGGCGGTTACATCGGCCGAAACGTTGTGAGAATAACATTCAAGATCAGATCAATAGTCCAAATAATTAAAAAAATATTTTTTATTCAATTCATTCATTTATTTAGCTTTAAAGTAAGCATTATTTTTACTAGCAAACATATAGCAGTTAGGGTTAGGGTTAAGTAAGCAAACATATGCTAATTATATATATATTTGTGTTTGGAGGAAACAATAAGAATTCTGAAATACGAACACGGTAATCTTCTAAATAGAAGAGTTGAACTAATGGCGAAGTGCAGACATAAATATAAATTCAAAATAACCAGTAACTCATAATCCGAGATCCACTGCTATCCTTAGTGGTTGATATACTGAATTTGGTCTGCCTGGATTATTTTTTATTTCTTATCTGTTATCATTTATCCTTTAATCCCTTTCCTGATCCTTTATTTATGTATCTATGTATTTTTTAAATTTCATTATGACTAAAATACAATTATCATTATTATTATTAAGATCTCCATTATTATATATTTATATTTTTATAGCTATTATTAAGAACACAACTAATATTGTCAATATTTTCATAATTTTTAAAATGATTATTATTATTATTATTATTATTATTATTATTATTATTATTATTATTATTATTATTATTATTATTATTATTATTATTATTATTATTATTCCAATCTGTAGGATTTTTACACTTGCTATATTGTTATATTGGGTAACTATTTTCAGTGTGGGTACTACTACTTTTAAATATCCCCCATGATGCTCCATGTCGCTATGGTCATTTGTGTTAGATTGGCTATTGCTGCCAGTTATCATTGGGATTACAATTGCGGCTATGACAATTATTATCTATATATTAATACGATAGCGTGTGTGTTCGTGTGTCACGCTTCCGGCAAAAGCTCTGCGCATGCGTGCCGCACCTAAATTTTGAAAAACATTCAACTAGCCTGTGTTTAGGAATGTTTACATGTGTTTCCCTCTGGAACAATGGTTAGCGAGTTAGTATTTTTTACTTCGGCCCGACTGGTTTATAGTTCGATCCCAACCAACCTCTAAGATTTTTATTCTACATTTCGAGGCGAAACGGAAGAAATAATACATTTTTTTTATCACCTGGTTAAAAAACTACTTTTTTTGTGTTGCTTAAAACTTAAAACTATTTTTTGTTTTTATGTTGGCGTTTTTAATGGCATTGTCTATTTAATTACGTTGACTGCTTAAAAAGTAGGGTATCAGCCAGTATTATTATTTTTTATTTTTTTTGAACGGATGGCATATCAACCTTTTTTAGTAGATATGCGCAGTGTCCATCGTACACGAGTTACTATTTTAAACAATTATTTCACTCTTATCCAGAAGGGTGAGGGGCTCATAATAAAGCAAGCATAACTTACTAACAAATAGAGGGTGCTTTGTTACATTAGGACCCGTATATTGAAAACATAATTTCGGGTAATTTACACGGGTTCCGCTAGTTACTATTATTATTGTAATTGTGGTTGTCATTGGTAGCACAGCTACCGTTGTCACTAATGGCAGGGTTGTTAGTGTCTTCATGGCGTCACTGTTTCTGGTTTTGAGTATTATAATAGCGTTATAGTTATTGGTGGTATTGTGACTGCTATCATTGGGGTTTAAATGATTGCAGGGGTCTTGTTGATATTATTGCTCCAACATTAGATTTGGTTGCCGTAGTGAATACTAGGATTAATTGGTAGTTTTCCAATTGGTATGATCATGATTCAATTAGAATTATCTATAATTAGAATTATCTATAATTAGAATTATCTATAAATAGAATTATTTTCATGGTGCTTATATTCCGGTTATTTTATTACTTCATAATAATGCAAAACTAGTTTATATTTGATGTAGAGGTATGTAGAGGTGTGTTAAATATAATTATTGACTTGAGAACCGGTATTTAATCTTAAAGTTACGGCTGTTATTATTATTATTATTATTATTATTATTATTATTATTATTATTATTATTATTATTATTATTATTATTATTATTATTATTATTATTGCATCTATTTCTGATACTTTTTTAATCTCTTGGCGAAACATGGATCATTTAAAAAAAATATTGTCTGACATTTTTACATGGTCCCGGCGTATCACAGCCTTGGCTGTCTTGCGGTATGTTTTCGTGATTTTTCTTTCTTCCTCTCCCACCTCCCGTTTCCCCCCTCCCTTCTCCCTCCTAACTTATTTCCCAATCGCCAAACCGAGGATTTGCAGACGTTATAATATGAATTTCCGGCCTTCATAGACGATTAAAAAGAACTTAGGGTTAAACGTTTGTTACGGGACCCAGAAAGATTGACCTGATTATGATATTTCACTCTTCTCCCCATCCCTATTTACCTTCAGTTGTAAATCATACAATCTCCCGCTCTCTCTATATATGTATTGCTCTCTTTCCCCTGACTATATGACTTCCGTTATAAATCATACAATCTGCCACTCTCTCTATATATGTATTGCTCTCTTTCCCCTGACTATATGACTTCCGTTATAAATCGTACAATCTCCCCCTCTCTCGATATATATATATAAAATATGTTACCACCCTCTTTCCCCCTCAATATACGCCTTCCGTTATTAATCGTTCAATTTCCCCCTCTCTCCATATATGTATTGAATTTGTTGTCACTCTCTTTCCCCCTCACTATATGAATTCCGTTGTAAATCGCACAATTTCGACCCTCTCTATATATGTGTATTGAATAATGAGTGTGGATTTCTCTTTTTTCATTTTCGTTTAGGTGCTTGAAAAGGCCAGAGGGTCGAAATAAATTATTGCACTGGTGATTATGTGATTCCGTGTTACTTTATTTTATTTTATTCTTGCTCTGTTTATTAAATTGAGCTCTCATACCCGTATTTCCTTCTGGAATTTATTTCACTCTAACACACTATCTATCTATCTATCTATCTATCTATTTATCTATCTATCTATCTATCTAGAGAGAGAGAGAGAGAGAGAGAGAGAGAGAGAGAGAGAGAGAGAAAGAGAAAGAGAATGAGAGACATCTATTTATTATCATTATAAGCTGAGTTAATCAACGTTTGCTTCCCTAAGGTTTTTTTAAATTTTAATCAAACAAAATACATGTTAAAATATTCCTCTGTTTTAGGATTGAGTTATGTTTGATAATTTCAATTATTCTATTACGTTTTTTGCATTGCATCTTCAACGTAGAGGGTGATAACGTACGTACGAACTGTAGCGTATTGTTATATAGATTGATCGTGGTTTATACTTATATTTATATTCAAAGCTAGCTATAGTACCATTCTCATCAAGGGGTCCATAATATCGAGACAATCTTCGGCTCTTTATTAAGAGAATCCATTGTGAATATGATGCATCAAAATGAAATTGAAACAAAAAATCAGCCCTTTTAACGCCATTTTGAATAATATTCATTTTTCGAATTCAATAAAAATCGGTCAATTAGTTTGAGAAAAAAATCGACTTTTTTTTCACATTTCAAGAATAAATGGGCCATCAATTGATTGAAATTCACTCCAAATTTAAATATCTGAATAAATGTATGTATTTGATTAAAATTTAAGCTTATAAAGATTTATTCGGGTCATTATTGATCCCAAAGGACAGCTTTTTTTATACAAATAAAATAATACACGAGCTGAACCTACCCGGCGTAGTCCGGGATTCATTAACGTCATTTTAGTTTAAATAAAAAAAATTAAAAAAATAATAATGATGATGTGTAAGTCGCAAAGAGATTGGAAAAAAGGTGTAAGGGAGATAACTCATTTTCTTAGTTTTAAGTTAAAATAGAAATTACCTCCATTTCATTTTAAGCTTTTGAGGTCATTATTTAAAATTGTCTTCATTGTAATACTTTTCTTTGTCAGAATAATTATTTGCTGAAAAAAATGAAGCAAATCACACTTTTTTTTAGAGTAAAGTATATGCTGCAATGAACAAAAACGAACAAATTGCTAATCAGAGTCAAATATCGATTTGTCAGATCTATTGTTATTTATGTCTAACATGGGGGAATCCGACAAGATAATTTTACATATTAGATTAAAAATAATTGTGATTATTTGCCATTAAGAAAAGAAGGCTCCCTAAACCATTTCTACACCGCCTCTCTCTCTCTATATATATATTTCTTCTTTCCTCTCTCTTCTCTCTCTCTCTCTTCTCTTTCTCTCCTCTCTCTCTCTCTTTCTCTCCTCCCTCTCCCCTCTCTTTCTTTCTCTCGTCTCTTTCCTCTTTCTCTCTTTCTCTCCTCTCTCCTCTTGCTCCCTCTCTCTTATTTTCTTCTCTCTCGCTCACCTCTCTCTACTCTCTCTCTTTCTCTCCTCTCTCTTTCTCTAACTTTCCCTTGCTCTTTTTTCTCTCTCTTTCTTGCTATCCCTCGCTTTTTCTCTCTTTCTCTCTTTCTCCCTCTGTCTGTCTGTCTGTCTGTCTTTCTCTTTCTCTTTCTATCTATATATCTTTCACTTTTAAATTTCCCTTTCACCGGCCTCAGTGTGAAAAAGCAAACAAAAAAAAACAAAAAAATACTTTTATTGCTGACAGACATAAATCTACGAATTAACCCACGGTCGACACATACGCTTTCTTCATTATTTAAGTGATTCTACGGCGACCTTGGGAGCCAACAGCCACACCACTAAAGCCATGGCACACTGTATGAGAAGTTACTTTTATCGCTGACAGACATACATCTACGAATTAACCCACGGTCGACACATACGCTTTCTTCATTATTTAAGTGATTCTACGGCGACCTTGGGAGCCAACAGCCACACCACTAAAGCCATGGCACACTGTTTGAGAAGTTACTTTTATCGCTGACAGCCATAAATCTACGAATTAACCCACGGACGATATATACGTAGTCTTCATTATTTCAGTGATTCATACGTCGACCTTGAGAGCCAACAGTCACGCCCACGGGAGCCATGACACACTGTTTGAGAACCTCTGCTCCAACAGAGGAAAAAGATGGCGAACATGACCATTTTTGCTATAAGCCGATGGTATCCACAATGCCATTGACCCTTTTTTCTTCGGCTAATTATTGCCCAGTTGTTATGGAGCGGCGCCCTCCACTATCGCCGCTTCACAAAGGAAAACAGAATCCAGACATCGACCCTCAACCTCGTTTTTGTTTTCGTTGTTGTTGTTGGTGGTGGTGTTGTTGTTTGCCCCCCCCCCCCGTGCTTTTTTTGTCCTTCCTTGTCAGCCATCTTGGATGCACTGCCGGCTCCGCTATGATCTTCCTTCCTCTCTTTACAGCATCTTACGTAATAACCTCAATGACTTGGGAAGTGCTTGCTCGTTTTCAGTCCCGTTCTACTCGGATCGATAAACCGTTGCCCTTCACCTCGCTCGCACCCAGGGGACTGTGGTCAGAGATACAGCGAAACTGGACACAATCCAACCATGTTCGCTTTACCTTTGCTCTTTTCAGCCTTCCACGGTTGCAAACTTAATCGGCTTTTCCTTCGCTCAACTTCTTTTCTCCTTCATTCTTCTTTCCTTCAGTCATTCTTCGTTTCAGTCGTGGGTTTTTTTTTCTCTCACGTATTGTCATTTTATCACTTCCACTTGGAACAGATACGAATCCGGTAATCATTACTATTACCGACATAAATTATTTCAAAGGATATACAATTGGGAAATCAATCAAAAGAAGAATTTCCAGAAAGACTGCTGTTATTTCAGAGTTTTCCTTCTTCGGGACTAGTTTCACAATCAAGGCTTGGGAGTCTAGTTTCCCCTACTATTTAATCCATAACCGGAAGGTGAATATATGGATTCATAATAATCATTACTATTACCGACATAAATTATTTTTTAATTGGGAAATAAATTAAAAACAATTTATTTTGCTTTATTTACTCATTTGTGACCTATTTGCGTTCACAGCAGCAAGAGACACCGTCCCAATGAACAACTTGGGAAGCACAGAAAACAAAAACAAAAAGACAAGAAAAGTGGGAAGAAAAACAGCTACATAGACGTTTCATAAGAATGAACAGAGAAGAGACCAACCAACATTTCTGGGCATGGCTAAGAAAAGGACATGTGAACAGAGAAACGGAATCTTTGCTGACAAATGCACAAAACAATGCGATTGGGACTAACTACATTAAAGCTAACATAGATAAAAACCCAGGAAAACAGTAAATGCAGACTGTGTGGACAAAAAGACGAAATAGTAAATCACATAATAAGTGAATGCAGCAAACTAGCCCAAAAAGAATACAAGAACAGACACGACTGCGTGGGGAAAGAAGTACACAGAGAACTATGCAAATGACTGTATTTTGAACACGTGGACAAATGGTACAAATATAACCAGAGACAGTACTGGAAAATGAAAATCACATGGATAAACTCATACAAGCAAGAAGATCGGATGTAATAATAGTCAACAAGAAGGAAAAATCCTGCCAAATCGTAAATTTTGCCGTCCCAGCAGGTCACAGAGTGAAGATCAAAGAGACGGAAAAGCGATCAAATACACGGAACTTGCCAGAGAATTGTAAGGGATATGGAGCATACAGAAAGTCAGTATAATACCAATAATCATAGGAGCACTGGGAACAGTGCTAAAAAACTGGAAACAAGACTGAGAGAAATTAGAATCAATGGAATCAGTGAGACCATAAAAAGGACGGCATTGATGAAAACAGCTGCAATCTTAAGGAAAATCATCGAATGTGGAAACCAACCAGCATAAGCTACAAACGGTAATCAATGATATGGAAGTTACAATAGGAAGAAAACAAAAACACAGGAAGTAGACCCTAACCTTAACCCTAACCCTAACCAGACCACCACACGAACCCAAGAACCAGAAACGGCAAGAAATTTTATAAACTACCCCCCCCCCCTCCCCAAAAAAAAAGTGATGGAACCAGCTTTGGCTGATACCACACAAAATAGCTGTGAAGGGTCAAGGAGGATGGGAAGATCGAGGAGGGAAAGCACTAACCAGACCTCCACTGGAAGAGTGCGGAGAGTACTGGGACCTTGGGGAGGCTTATTGCCACCCAAATCCCAGAGGAGACCAATGGTCGTTGCCAGCGAGAAATCAATGGTAAGCGGCTGTTGCGATACCGCAAAGTCATTTGCAATGGTTATCGAAAAGAGATGGAGAGTACTGGAAATCTGGGGAGACTTGTTGTCACTCAGACTCAAGGGATCACCACCATTTATTATCAGTGAGTAATCTCTGATGATGACCCGTGTGAAAACTAGTGTTGGAACAATTAATCGTAATTATGAATCAGAAAAATCGGAACTTTTTGGGGTATCGGAATCGGAAAGATTTGTGCCTATTTTCTGTTGCCAAAAACGATTCTTTTAATTGTTTTTTTGTTTGTTTGTTTGTTTTTATTTAAAACTAAATTTCCCATTGCTGGTACTAATGATAAAATGATAAATATTTATTGATTTTAAACACCGGTAAAACAAATCTATAGATCTCTCTCCAACAAGTGTGTTTTTAGATTTGCGAAAATATATGCACATATTCAATTTTTTTTTTACAATTATCTGAAGAAAAAAATGACAACAACTCTATAGCTAAATATTTAGAGATTTTAAAAGAATCGGAATCGAAATCGGTAATTGTATCGGAATCGGGAATTTAGAACGAAATCGGTAATTACATCGGAATCGGGAATTTAGAACGAAATCGGTAATTGTATCGGAATCAGGAAAAATATTGGAATCATCCCATCACTAGTGAGAACTCCCAGTGAGTACAAATAATAATAATAATAATAATAATAATAATAATAATAATAATAATAATAATAATAATAATAATAATAATCCCTTATCATCGTGAAATCGATGGTAGGTGGCTGTTGCGATACCGCAAGGTCATCAGCGGTGATGAACGAAAAGAGGTGGAGCATACTGGAAGTCTGAGGACACTTGTTGTCACTCAGACTCCAGGGAATACCACAGGTTGTTGGCAGTGGGTGATCACTGACGATGACCAGTGTGATAACTCCTAGTGAGTAAATAATAATAATAATAATAATAATAATAATAATGAACTTATAGCTCCTCCCTCTCTCCCCCCACCCAATTTTTTTTTAAATTTAAAAAAGATTAAAAAGAATTAAAACATTTTTTTTTTAAATAAGGAAAGAGAAAAGGAAAAAATTGAGGAATTGAAAAGAATAAATTTAAAAATTAAAAAAAAATTAATTTTTAATTTTTTTAATTAATTAAAAAAAAAAATTTGATTTATTTATTTATTTTTTAACTGGTGCCGGCCTAGGCTGACACAAGACAAAATATTTGTAGAGGGTCGAGGAGAATGAGAAGACCGAGGAGGGACAGCACAAACCAGACCTCCACTGGAAGAGTGCGGAGAATGCTGGGACCTTGGGGAGGCTTATTGCCATCCACATCCCAGAGAAGACCAATTGTCCTTACCAGCGAGAAATCAATGGTAAGAGGCTGTTGCGATACCGCATCGTTATCGAAAAGAGGTGAAGAATACTGGAAATCTGGGGAGGCTTGTTGTCACTCAGACTCCAGGAAATACCACTGGTTGTTGTCGGTGAGCAATCACTGACGATGATCTGTGTGAGAACTCCTAGTGAGTACAAATGATGATGATGATGATGATGATGGTGGTGGTGGTGGTGATGGTGATGATGATGATGATGATGATGATGATGATGATGATGATGATGATGATGATGATGATGTAGCAAGAACACCAGCCTCTCCATCAATATTTTATTTACATTTTCCTAGGTGGGTTGCAACTGCACTCACTCACCTCTCGTTTGGTGTCTATAAATAGCATCGTGAATATGAGTTGAAAATTCTGCACAAAATTCTTGTTTTTTTAATTTTTTTTTTTTTTTTTACTTCTCTTAATATTATTCCTACTGCTGCCTTCATGGAAATTATCAAGGCCACAAAAATCTTAATATAATGTAGCTTTAGTGTCCCTAGTTATTTCCCTCCCCACAAGGGAAGAGTTAGGCAAAAGATTAGTTTATAATGTTGGTAACATCCAGCTCCTCCCAAAAAGGACACTCTAGATAGGGACAAAAATAAAAATTGCCTCAGTCTAGAAGGATAACTAAAATTGTATGTTTCTAAGTAGCAACACATATTCTGCAATTATTTTATTAAACGACTTCAATTTTCCTTGTCCTTTTGGCTAGGAGCAAAGTGTAGTATCTGTTCTGATACAAAACTTCATCTTTTCTGTCCGCGACCAGTGAAGGAGAAATCCTTTTAGACTGAGGCAATTAAAATTTTTGTTCCTACCCAGACTACCTCTTTTGGGGCGAGTTGGATTTTTACCCACATTAAAAACCGACCTTGTGTCTAACTCTGTCCTCGTGGGGAGGCAAGTAAATAGGAGCTTCAATAAGTCGCGTGCGGCCCTCATGACAACAGAAATGGATCAACATGGCTCTCCCCGGGGGTGGTCTTGACTTTCACATGTCTGGTATGGCCTATTTCACTTTTTTTGCATACATCTAGGTCAGTGTGAGTGGGAGGAGGTGAAAGGTCAATTCTTTTCCTCGAGTGCAAGTAAGTCAATAGAACGCGAACACCGCATTCCAAGCCCACAATAACACCGAGAACCACAACATCCTCTTTGGAAAACTCGATGGAATATTTTTAGCGTAATGCGTGATATTTATTCGACATATTTCGTGGAGGTGGGGCCGTGTTTTCTCCAGTTGTTTATTATTTCCTGGGATTTTCCTGGAATTACTTATATGTGAATTTCCTCTCAATTGACCGCTTTGCGAGGATGTTGTTCTGATCTTCTGTAATACACACACACACAATATATATATATATATATATATATATATATATATATATATATATATATATATATATATATATATATATAGTGTGTGTGTGTCAGGTTATATTGAAAAGAAATCAATAAAGTGCTCGATCGCCGAGGTTTAAGAACTAATATAATTTATTTGGAAACTATATGTAATATATTTCCGAAACGTACCGCGGTTTCATCCAGATGGGATGACTTTTTATATTAAAAAAAAAATCTATGCCCAGTGGAATCGTCAGCGTTCTGAATGAGGTCAACTCACGATATAACGCGATTTCTCACAGTGGTTTGACCTCATTCAGAATTTTATAAATGCTCTACTATTGAGCACTCTTGAAAAACTTGGTTCACTTTATTAACACATTTGAACTTGATCAAATATATATATATATATAAATTCCCGAAACAGTTTTTCATGGCAAACAACTGATGATCCCTTAAATAATGTTAGAAGCAAACTAATATAATAACTGTAAAAACTAAATTGACTTACATGAGTGATTTCCCACGGAACGACTTGGGACTTAAGGTTGTTTTTTTTTAACATTTGTGTTTTTAGTTTTAATGGTTGAGAAACTTCCGAGACTATATATATATATATATATATATATATATATATATATATATATATATATATATATATATATATATATATATATATGTGTGTGTGTGTGTGTGGGTGTGTGTGTATATATATATATATATATATATATATATATATATATATATATATATATATATATATATATATATATATATATATATATATGAGAATGCTATTAGATAAAGAAAAGGGAAAGACTTAAAACTTTTCGTTATTCATTCATACAAAGCCTGAAATATTTACGTCCGAAGGGCTCATATCTTTCCTTGTATAGGACATTACGATCGACCGCATTTCATAATAAACCATTTGCTGATTGACTACGAATAATGATAGAAAGAAAAGGCGTTTCTCGAAGCAAAGAAAACGACTAATCTTTTCTTTTCTCTTCCACATTCTTCCGGAGTGCGACTCTCCTGCTTTTTTTTTCTCTCTCTACGTCACTACCGGAACGCGACTTCCGCCTTTTTCGTAAGTCACGTCACTCCCCTGATATTACTGGTAGGCCACTTACTCTGACAGTCAAACTGGATGATGATTGAGAAACTAATACAGAAATGGTTATCTATGTGTGCAGGTAGGTTGCGCACTGTAGACCGCATATTATAGTAAGCATCCATGAGCAAAGTGTAGTATCTGTTTTGATACAACACTTTTCTGTTTTCGCTCAGTGAAGGAGAAATTCTTCTATAC
This sequence comes from Sepiola atlantica, assembly GCA_963556195.1. Classification (NCBI taxonomy): domain Eukaryota; kingdom Metazoa; phylum Mollusca; class Cephalopoda; order Sepiida; family Sepiolidae; genus Sepiola; species Sepiola atlantica. Next base: position 8,901,536 of record OY744540.1, on the reverse strand, counting down.
TGAGGCAATTTTTATGTTTGTCCCAATCCAGTGTGCTTCTTTTGTGAGACTCACACCCCATCCTGTTCAGTCTCATTGACTTTGGTTGATTGAGGACTTCGGGATGGGGTTTTATTTACTCCTCCCCAGGAGTTAGGCACAAGGCCAGTTTTTATCTTACTCCCACACGTAAGATGTGACCCAAGATCGGGTCGAGAAAGTGGGGGTTGAAAATCCAGCGCTCGAGAGGTGAGCACTCTGGCCATTTAAAAATTGCCTGGGCAGCCCCGTCGGCATTCCCCGGTAGGGGCGCCTCAGACAGTAAGCAATAAACTTACTCCTCCCCAAAGAGGGGAGGCAAAGCCTGGAGGGTGGACCTCCTAGAACTGCACAGGACAGGCGTGCAGTATCCATCGGAACAGATACTACACTTTGATCTTAACCAAAATCGGGATGGGGTAATACCAGTCGAGGAGTCGTTCTCGACAATCAGTCCGGCAGGAACTGGGCCATTTCAGTGACCTTTTATCTGCCGGGCTGAGGTATACTGTC
>OY744540.1:8883505-8898505 GCA_963556195.1 Sepiola atlantica | reverse complement strand
GTAGATACGCCTCAGGCGATTAGCAATAAACTAACCCATTCTCAAAGGGTGAGAAGGCAAAGCCTGGGAGGGTGGACCTCCTAGAACTGCACAGGACAATACCTCAGACCGGCGGAATCAAGGACCGAAGGCCTTGACGGTACCAGTCTCTAGAGTGCAGCATCCGTCGAAACAGATACTACACATTGATCCTAGTCCGTAGGCCGAGGAAAATAGACTCAGTGTTAGACAATGCCAACAAACGAGGCGAACTTGTGAATAACTCGAGTATCATGAACATTAAATAATGACGTCACAAACCTGCTGGAGACAGAGAATTGGTTCACCGTTGTGATACAATGGGGGGGGGACAGAAAGTCAATTTTTATATAGCCAGCTCCAATAGTTTTTGATAATGTAACCGGTAATCATTACTATTACCGACATAAATTATTTTAATGGAAAAAAACGTTGGGAAATTAGTACAAAAAACTATTTATTTTCTTTACCTATGCATTTTTGTCCCAAAAATATATATTAAATATTTAGAAGAAATTTACTGTAAATAGTGATTGTGTAAAGATAATCCGTGTTCAGCCATTTTGATTCTGGACAGGATCTAAGTACATAACCGAATAGGAAGCGAGTAAGGGTCGATCAAAGAACTTATTTTTGATTTAATTTTTAAAATAGTAATAGCGTGAATAAATGTTTAAAATGCAGAAGCCATTTTCCCACGCACCCCTGTCATATCAAAGAACCCACGTCCAATTTTAATTACAGTTTAAAATCTAGAAGCCAAGTACTCAGCATTACTCGCTTCCGCTTCGGTTATGTACATAGTTTCTTGTCCAGAATGAAAATGGCTGAACGCGAATTATTTTACTCAATTATTATTTACGGTAAAGTAAATTGGCTTAAACTTCTTTGAAATATTACATTTTCTAACGCAAATAGGTCACAAAAATAAGCAGACAACGCGCAATAAATTGTTTTTGGTTCATTTCTTAACGGTATTTCATTACAAATAATTCATGTCGGTAAAAGTAATGATTACCCTGTGACCCTATCCTAGAGAGAAGAATGCATCTTCAAGGCCCCCAAATTTATAAAATAGCCGTAAAGAATTTCTCTTCTTTTATTTCGCCATTAAAGATCATTTAGAGACTTAATTCTTTTAACCATCTAAAGGCATCGATGCAGATAAACTCTTCGTCTATGTCAGGGGTGAGCAAACTTTTCAGAGCAAGGGCCACATTGAAAAAAAAAAAGATTTTACTGGGTCGCATAGTATATTTTCCAATATAAATGATATCTGAAATAACCGAAATATATGGATTGCAAAGCGAAAATGCAATCATTTTTCATTTACTAGCATTTTGAAGGGCCGCATGAATTACATTGCCGGGCCGCATGCGGTCCGCGGGCCGTAGTTTGCCCACCCCTGGTCTATGTGGACAAAATCATCATGAAAATCGTGATCACAACCAAATCCCCTCGATTCCATTAACTAGGATTGGCATTGCCCCCATTAAACCAGCGAAACGCTTCCTTTGCGTTATAAAATCCGCTGGCGTCTATATGATAAGATTATAAGACATTAAACACCCCCATTTAGGGGTAGGGTTTAGTGTTAGGGTTAGTGTTAGGGTTAGGGATAGGGTTAGGGTCAAAGTTAGCGCGGGTACCAATGTAAAAAAGTACCAAAAATCCAATAACAAATCTATTCGCACCTTGAAAGTTTTATTTACTTTTTTTAGTCACCACAAACAAGGAATATTGCACCTGAGACGTTAGGGGGTCACTGTGAATTAGTGTTAGATAGTGGTGGGTGCAAAGAGTAAGAGGGCTCCAAAAACGGAATTCGGAAGTGGTGTCATAACGGCGGGAGGCTTTGTCGATCTCTTTTGTTCCCGACGACCAAGAAAGAAGGAGTTACGAAGCGGTGTTCACTGTGTGACGCAAAATGACCCGACGAAGGCTCTTTCTGATTTTTTTCATTCTCTCCTCCTCCCGTGCAAAACAACCACACAAAATGTGTCAAGTTTATTGTTAAATAAATCAAACTGTTTAAATAACTCAACAACAGCATCTGCCTGTTTTTTTTTGTCAACGCTGCGTTTAACAGTGCGGGCTTTAACCACAGCGACGAACACGATATACACAAGCCAGCAAGATGAAACACGGGTGCACCCAGCCCAACGAGGTAAGCAGGAATGTAACATTATGAGCCAGATTTTTAGGGAACACCCGAACTGAGGAGTTGTGCAGCGAGATGTTTGTTCAGATTTCATTTAGATTTCTGCATGTTGATACAGTCAAGGAAACAGAGAGCAGGGAGGGGATTCCAAATGCTAGCAGTTCGAGGGAATAAGCTGTTAGAGTAGAAAGTCATACGGCATCTGCGGACTTCTACAGTGAAGGGCTGGGATTTAGCTGATTGTCGGTTGGTCGAGTGTATTTACGTCGAGGGGGGCACCAGAGCAGCAAGTTCGTTGGAGCACATTTAATTGAAGTATTTGTAAAACAAACACAGGGATGCAACATTGCGGCGATGGGACAGGGGCTAGAGCTTGGTAGACAGTGTGGGACCTATCATTATTATTATTAGAGGCTCGTTTTTTTTTTACCTTGTCTAAGAGGGAGAGACTAGTGGTTGGTACACCAGCCCAAACGTGACAAAAAATACTCCATGCATAGATGAATAGTGACTTTGTAGATATATAGGATACTGGCAGGTGTGAGAAGTTTTCTAGCCTGGTAAAGGGAGCCTAGCTTCTTTGCAGCAGACTTGGCAGCATCTTCAATGAATCTCTTGCGACTCTCTTTATATTTTTGATGTGACAGTGTATGTTTCACTTCCCCCCTCTCTTCTCTCTCTCTCTCTTTCACTCACTCCCCCTCTCTCTCTCTTTATCTCTTTCTCTCTCTTTCACACTTCCTCCCCTCTCTCTCCCTCTCTCTATCTCTCTGGCAGGTGTGAGAAGTTTTCTAGCCCGGTAAAGGGAGCCCACCTTCTTTGCAGCAGCCTTGGCAGTATCTTCTATTTTCTCTTTTATCAAATATACGGCCACATTTAATTACCAGCTGATCACTGAATAATCTCGCATTCACAAAACCCGAGGCGTAGCTTAATTTAACCGCGTTAATGTTTTTCCCGTATTGATATCCCTTAATTTTTCTTTGGTCTTTTACGGCACAAAACAATACAAAATACCATTCTCACAGCAATGTACATAATACGACTTTCTATCGTAAGCGTGCCCCTTTTATTGGTCCTTTTCTTTCTCATGAATGGCTCTATTCGTGAGGAGAATCGACCCTAACACATTTTTGGCCTTTATTTCTCATCAAATCTTTCTTGGAGTTCATACATTAGAGTCGGTTCTCTCTATTGCTCCAAACACTTTCTCACACCTCAATCTATTCTCTGTCTCTACAAATCTACAATCAGACCATGTATGGCGTACTGTTGTCATATTTGGCCCGGTGAATCTCTGTCCCATTTGAGGGTTCTTGATAAGGTGCAGAAACGTATCTGTAATTTGATTGGTTCCACTCTTTCTTCTCCCCTGTACCCTCTCTTTCTCTCACAGACATTATGTTGCTAGTTTCAGTCTTTTCTATAAATACTATTACGTCATGTGTTCTTCCGAATTATGTGATCTATTCCCCGCTTCTTTTGGTGCAGCTCGTTTGACTCGTTGGTCTAGTGGTCTCCACAAATTCGCTGTTCTGATACCTAATTGTAATACAGCTTCGTATTCCAGTAGCTTCTTTCAAAGAACTGCAGACTTGTGGAACTCTCTTCCTGCTGACTGTTTCCTCCTACCTATTAACCTTGGTCTTTTCAAGATCAAGGTCAATACGTATCTCCATTCTGTGCGGTAATCATATTTCGTTCTTGTTAGCTACTTACATCAAGTGGCTTCATGCCTTGTCTGGAGCAAAAACTAAAAATTGCTTCAGTCTAGAAGGACTTCTCCTCCACTGACCAAGAACAGAACAGATAAAGTGTAGTACCAGAACAGATACTACACGTTTTACTCTATTTATTTTTGGCACTACTATTACCATTTTATTACGTTATCGGTTTTAAAAATACTTAATAGAAATCCATTTTTCAAATTATCAAAATCCACCATTTAACAAGCTGCCCTGTATCATCTAAGCTGTCCAGTAGTCTGTATGACCGTTGGGGCGCCAAAGATGACCTGGAAACCAGACCTCCTCCTCCTGATTTTCTGCATTTCTGAGCATGTTACTCAGCGCCATCGCTGCGTATTCTCGGATGTTGTCCTCCCACCTCTTTCTTTTTTCTATTCCCCCTTCCCCCTCCTTCTGTCCTGTAGTTCCATGCAGGATTGTTTTTGCAAAATCTGATGATCGTGTGACGTGGACGTACCACTTCATTTTCCGCTTCTTCACAGTCATTAGTAGATCTTCATACGGTCCAACTGCATGTCTGAATCTGTTCCTCACTTCGTCATTTGTAATGTGGTCCCTGTACGAGATGTCGATGATCTTTCGGTAGCATCTCTTCTCTGTGGCCTTTATACCTTTTTTTTAGGTCCGCAGTTCGACTTCACAACGACTCACACGCGCACTGAAATATGGAAATAACGAGGGAGCGCATCAATCTCTTTTTTATTTTTAGCTGAGTGTGATGAATGGGTTAGGGTTAGGGTTAGGGTTAGTGTGATGTACCTGTCGTTCCATACGGGCCTTAATTTCGCTAGTACTGCTGTTTTCTGCTCAATTCTTGTAAGGACTCCATGTTAAGATCCGCCACCCGTCACACCCGTTGTGGTTAGGGTTAGGGTTAGTGTGATGTACCTGTCGTTCCACACGGGCCTTAATTTCGCTAGTACTGCTGTTTTCTGCTCAATTCTTGTAAGGACTCCATGTTAAGATCCGCCACCCGTCACACCCGTTGTGGTTAGGGTTAGGGTTAGTGTGATGTACCTGTCGTTCCATAGGGCCTTAATTTCGCTAGTACTGCTGTTTTCTGCTCAATTCTTGTAAGGACTCCATGTTAAGATCCGCCACCCGGAAGCTGTCATGTACGAACAGTGAAACAAAAATCGCACTCAACTAAAATTGTCACTAAAATAAAAATGCAAAAACAACACCAAATCAAATGTTCTTCATTCAATTTTCTCTTTCTTTTTAGTCCCTTTTTCTCATCCTTTCCACATTTCACAATTAACAATTAACTTCTTTCCACATTTCACAATTAACAATTAACTTCCGACTTCATGTTACGCTGTTTGCGTCTCGTTTTTGCTTTTTTAAAATTTTGTCTTGTAAAACAACTGAGTTTTTCAATTGTTCATTAAAAACTATCGGCATCCATTGTTTTATTGTTTTATTGTTTTATTGTTTCTTTGTTTATGTGTCATAGTTAACGTTTATGCTGCAGATGTATGCGTACATACATCATCAGAGTTGTATTTAGAAATCACTCGTCTTCTTCTTTTTCTTTTTCTTCTTCTTCTTCTTCTTCTTCTTCTTTTTCTTCTTTTTTTCTTCTTTTTCTTCTTCTTTTTCTTCTTCTTTTTCTTCCTCTGTCTCCTGTTATCTTCTTCTTCTTCTTTTGCATCCTGTTATCTTCTTCTTCTTCTTCTTCTTCTTCTTCTTCTTCTTCTTCTTCTTCTTCTTCTTCCTGATTCCTTCTGTCTTCTTCTTTTCTTCTTTTTGTCTTTTTTCTTATCATCATTTCTCATATCTTCCCCCTTTTTTTTTACCCTAACCAATACTCCAACGCTGTCTTTTCATTCACTCTTCTGGCACAGATTCAGTTGTGAGTACTTCGGATATCCTGGTCACGGCACTCAATTGAACGTATGTTGCATAGTGAGATGATGATCCCATGATCATAAGAGATGAAGTCGGATCGATGCATATGTTAGAAGTGAAATTTATATAAGACTGTTTCGGAATTATTTAGATGAGAATTGATAATTTGGATTATTTGGATTATTTGGATGACTATTCTCATCTTGGTTGACACGTTCTGAATATAGCAACCACGATGAGAAGACTAGTCAAAATAATCCAAATTATAAATTACTCTTCATACAGAATCTTTAAATTTTTAAAATGGTTCTTCAAGATTGTAACGAAACGCCTTTTACTTCTCACAATTTTGTTCATATCATTGGACAAAAACAAACACTATTTACCAAAATTAGGCTTTGCAGAATAGCGGATTCGGATCAAATCATTGGACTCAGCGGAGGTCTGTGCTCTCTCGGTGATCTTTTCTTTTTACCAAAGCAGGGTTATCGCCGCTGTGAAGATAGGCGCAGAAATCAACAGCGGTACCAGTACTGATGTACCTGTTTTGAACGGGGGTGGGGTGGGTGGGGGTGGCATTCCTTTGACATTGTTCTGTCAAAAAGGGGACGTTTTCTGTTCTGTTTTCTGAAATAAGCCGACGTTTTTCTTTGAGGAACTAAAAATGGCGTCGATAGGTGCGTCCCTCGGATTCTAAAAGAACCTTCGAAATCCTACGCGAAATATTAATACAAACACGGAAGAAGAAGCGAGGTTTGAAGCGGCAGATAAGAGCGCATCTCCATCGTTTCTGTTAAGTGCAATGTACAGCAAATAAACGCACCCACATTGACTTTATTGAACAGGACTTTCCCGTGTATAACTCAATTGGTTTGACGGCATATCAACCCATTGATTTTAGTTAGTTTAATGCCGAAACACAATAGCCATTAAAAACGATTAATTAATTCTTTTGGTTCGTCTGTTTTACGGCATATCAACCCTTTTTGCGATTCTCCACTCAATAATGAAGACCAATATATATATATATATATATATATATATATATATATATATATATATATATATATATATATATATATATATATTGAGAGCCCTGGCTTAAGGAAAGCCTTGGCTTAAGGAAAGAGCTATAAACGTATAAACATAATTTTATTACAGAATATACCTTGCATTGAACATTTGAAGTTTGAAATAAATTTGGACATCCGTGCATGTTTATCACTCTTCGACAATCTTTCTTTATATATATATATATATATATATATATATATATATATATATATATATACATATAATTTATTTAGATACTGTATATTACATATTTCAGCAATGTACCGCGGTTTCATCCAAAAGGGCAGATTTAGACATCTTTAGTAAATCTGCGTGCCCCGTGGAATCATCGGCAAGCTGAAAGGATTGTAGGCACGCCTGACAGGGAATGGCGTCAACAATGACAGAAAAAACGATGCATCTCTGAGGGTGTCCCCGAAAAAAATCCATTTTTTAGGAGGTTTTATTTATTATTTATTTATCTGTTAGCAAGTTTTATTTATTTATTTATTTAATTATCTGTTCTTTTGTAATGTTATTATTATACCTGAAAAAAATACGAAAGGGGTGGCTGCATAGTTTACCGTTTGAGCATATATATATATATATATATATATATATATATATATATATATATATATATATATATATATATATATATATATAATGGGGAAAAATAGAAACAATGTTTAAGACAAAATGCAAAATAAAAATGGAATTGAGGAAAAGCGAATCAACAAACTAACAAAAATATAAACTGAAACACATATAAAAGTTCTACCAAGATATTTCAGTTGCTAGAAAGTGACCATCATCGGTTGGAAGTAAAAACTTTAACCGAGGATGGTTTTCTTTCTAGCAACTGAAATATCTTGGTAGAACTTTTATATGTGTTTGAGTTTATATTTTTGTTAGTTTGTTGATTCGCTTATCCCCAATTCCATTTTTTTTTATTTTGCACTCTGGGTGAGTTTAATAACAAGCAGTACTGATAGCTTCATGTGAGATCCAACACAGTTTGTTGTTGTAAGATCACTTTCAACTGCTCGTTGAAAATACCCGCCGACTCGCTATTTACAAAGTTAAATTCTTCCTTAATTATTAGCTAATTCGCTATGGCCGAGGGGTTAACGTTGAGAATTAACTTCCTGCACTGAAGATTGCGTTAGCATGAAACATCGATATCTGTAGGTAATACATGATTAATATATATATATATATATATATATATATATATATATATATATATATATATATATATATATATATATATATATATATATATATATATATATAACTTCTTTTGTAATATAGTAAGAAAAAATCCCAGCAGAGTGCTCGATTAATTAAGAATTAAAATTAAAATTAAAATTAAGAGCGTAATATTTATTTATTTTTTGGTACATATTCATAGCCATATTCTCTTCAGATTACAACATAAGCTGAAGAGAACCATATGGCTAAGTCCTTCTGAGCTTGAAACCGACGGTACTAATGTTGTACTCATTTTTCTGTAATAATGTATATATATATATGATGTAAAACGTACTACTGCAACTAAAATTAACGTTAAGCCCTTAATTATCGTTAACGCTGCCGGATAATCAAGAGATTATAAACTAATTACAGCCGCAGTTTCTTACGATTTGATTTTGGTTTCGTATTGGTAGGATTCAAAGCCGGCGCTAGCAAACTCCGAATCCCGAGACAGATGAATACAATCTGCCATGGTCCCATAAAAGATGGTTATGGCGACGTTTTAGAAGCCTCCTTAGTTTTATTTTGTGATCTTCTAACTAAAAATACCGTCGCAAAATTATGTAGAGTCAATTTTAACAGTAACAACATATATAAAAAAAAAAAAACTCACTGGGCATGTGCATTCAACTTAAATTACGTATAAATTTTAACGTTTTTGATGTTAAATTTGGGAACTTGTATTCCCCATAAAATGAGTTAGAGTTAGAGTTAAAGTTGGGGTTGGAGTTAGGGTTAGGGTTAAGGTTGGAGTTAGTGTTAGGATTAGGGTTAGAGTTAGAGTTAGAGTTAGGGTTAGGGTTAGGGTTGGAGTTAGGGTTATAGTTAGGGTTAGGGTTAGGGTTAGGGTTGGAGTTAGTGTTAGAGTTAGGGTTAGAGTCAGGGTTAGGGTTAGAGTTAGGGTTGGAGTTAGGGTTGGAGCTAGGGTTGGAGTTAGGGTTAGGGTCAGAGTTAGGGTTAGGGTTGAAGTTAGGGTTAGGGTTAGAGTTAGGGTTAATGTTAGGGTTGGAGTTAGGGTTAGAGTTAGAGTTAGGGTTAGGGTTAGGATTGGAGTTAGGGTTAGGGTTAGAGTTATAGTAAGGGTTAGGGTTAGGGTTAGGGTTAGGGTTAGGGTTAGAGTTAGGGTTATAGTTAGGGTTAGGGTTAGAGTTATAGTAAGGGTTAGAGTTAGGGTTAGGGTTGAAGTTAGGGTTAGGGTTAGGGTTAGGGTTAGAGTTAGGGTTAGGGTTAGAGTTAGGGTTGGAGTTAGGGTTAGAGTTATGTTTTAGGCCAGATGTTTTTTGTTTTTTTGTCAAATCAAAATTTGTTAACAAAAATTTGTTTAATTCTAAACAAATAATAAAATCAAAATGTTTTTTTTAATAATTGGAATTACATTTTTTTTTTTTAATTTTGAAAATATTTTTTAACAAATAATCAAATCAACTTTTTTTTACAATTGAAATGCTTTTTAAAACTATTTTTTAAATAGTTTAATTATTAATTTTAAACCAAATATTATTATTTTACAAAGTAACAAATAATTATTAACAAATAATAAATTCAAACCTTTTTTTATATAAATGATAAAAATAAAAATTCCATTAAAATGTATGCTGCCTAAAATAATTGGTGATTTTCTTTTAGATTAACACCAATTCGAAATTTCCGATTTCAGATACGCCGGCCATGATGAAGTTGATACTTTCTATTTTACTGAATTTCATAATTCTCATATTTTGGGTGATAAAATAAAACACTGATAAAAGATGGCTATATTGCTGTAGTATTTAACAGGAGAAAGACGACGAACACTTGTGTACAAAGATATAATGTTATATTTTTATTGTTTGGGTTGCAACAACTGATTAGAGTTATTGGGAATCGTTGAATGTTAGAATATGCAAGCAGAAGTTGATGGCAGTCAAAATCTCGGATTCTATAGCCAGTCGCAGTCTGCCAGATCAAAAATCGAACCGGTCAATATAACATTTTTGAACACGCACATATCTTCAAACTGCCACGCCCATTCCAATATGCCAATTACTTAACTTCCTGTAGACACGCCCATTCCAATATGTTAATTACTTAACTTCCTGTAGACACGCCCATTCCAATATGTTAATTACTTAACTTCTCTGTAGACACGCCCATTCCAATATGCCAATTACTTAACTTCCTGTAGACACGCCCATTCCAATATGCCAATTACTTAACTTCCTGTAGACACGCCCATTCCAATATGTTAATTACTTAACTTCCTGTAGACACGCTCATTCCAATATGCCAATTACTTAACTTCCTGTAGACACGCCCATTCCAATATGTTAATTACTTACCTTCCTGTAGACACGCCCATTCCAATATGTTAATTACTTAACTTCCTGTAGACACGCCCATTCCAATATGACAATTACTTACCTTCCTGTAGACACGCCCATTCCAATATGTTAATTACTTACCTTCCTGTAGACACACTCCATCCCTCTAGCTTCACATTGTTTAATTGGAAAATGGATGTATTTCTTTTCTATTTCATGCATTATTTAGACCTCTTCCTTGTTTTGATGCAGTCGCCACATTTTATTCTTCCACCCAAACAGGTAGCATCTCTGAAAGAAAACTCATCGTGATTTGACCTCATTCCGAACCCTGATGATTCCACTGGGCATAGAATTTGTTTAAAATGTAAAAAGTCAGCCTATCTGGATAGAACCGCGGTACGTTTCTGAAATATGTAAGATATAGTTTTCAAATAAATTATATAATATATTACTATTTCATGTATCCACATAAAATTTTATAAGGAGATATAATTTTTTTATGTATCAATTTTCAGTATTTACTTCAACAGTGCTCGATACGTAAGTAGAGCTAGGTAGTAAGCTATGAAAATATATTTATGGCAATTAAGCTACACAGAGGCTCCGCGTTTCATCCCCGGGGGAAATCTTCAGGCTAAAATGCATTTTAGCCTGAAGATTTCCCCCGGAGATGAAACGCGGGAGCCTCTGTGTAGCTTAATTGCCATAAATATATTTTCATAGCTTACTATTATATATATATATATATATATATATATATATATATATATATATATATATATATATATATATATGCTTTCTAATATTTTCTCAGCTTCCACTGTTATGACTGTGTATGTCCGCTGATTCGACATTCTATCGAATTTAATTCATGGTGGCCGAGGGGTTGAATACCAGGCTGCAGCCCGGCAGTACTTATCATCTCATACACTGAAGATTATGTAAGAATGAAGCACATGTGGCTGTAGGTAAAAATAGAAACTCTTCTCCTTCCCCCTCACCCTAACCCTAACCCTAACTACTATCCAGTTTATGTGCGCAGAAACCTTCTTTTTTTTTTAAACTACCATGTTTGTTTGTATGTCTATTCATTTAAAACGACCGTAAAAATCCGCGCATATATTATTTTCAAATGACAGACCGACGTAACGGACAACATTAGTCTTTCTTCACCGGGGAATCGCCATCGAGCATGGACCCTAGCGCCACCAGCATTGGGTTGTTGACTCATAACTCATAGCGGTGACCCCCCCCCCCCAGACAAACAAACAAACAAAAACGCAGTTAGTTTCCGAAAAAAACTAATATATTTTCTTCAAAGAAAAGACCAACCGTTACGATCAGACAACATGTGAGAATAAAACAGTTTAAGAACTCTTGGTTAAGAAAAACACAATTTTTTTTTTATCCGAGCTGGATGGGTGACCAATAAAGCTTCTTAGCCAGGAGGTGGTCTAGCTAATTATTAGTATGTGTTTCATACAAAGAATATAAATTGATGACATCCAGTTGTAAATTTCATTTTTTGTTTAAGCGCCAAATAAAAATAAAATAAAAAAATGAAGTGAATTCTTTTCTTCATGCTGTTTTTGAAACAATATGGTTGGATCTTCTTCATCTTCGAGGAATGGCGGGTCCTAGTTGGATACGAAAACATGAACGCCTGGCCGGCTTTCTAGAAAGAAAAATGGCTGACATGCATCAGGAAAAAAAACATTACCTTGTCTCTATCTATCTTTAATGAATATCAGCAGGGGTACCAGGTGTTTTCTGGGAATAAAAATTCGAATTACGATAGTTTTTGTTTTTTTTAACATAGTCGTTTTGTCTTATAAACGCATTGCGAGAAACTGACAGTTCTTCTGGGACGTGAGTCTATGTCAACACCCGACTAAAAACATTGAAAAAATTATCCTTCATCGGAATATCTTGCCTACTCGATAATAAAATCAGGCACCACTTGAATAATAATTAAAGCCAGTGTCTTCTAGCGTTTCAAAAATAGAGAGAAACACAGAGACCGACTATCTCTGATGGAATTGGCTTTTCGGGGGAGGATGATCCGAAAGTCCTCGATGACCCAACCAAAGTACATCATTGTCGAAAACATATATATATATATAACAAGTAAGTAAGCATGAAGGTGAGAATTCCGAGGCAGGAGCAATGCAATGTTGAAAACCGGAATGTGAAATATGGGATGAACAAAAAAAATGACAATACACGGTAAATCAATTTATTTATATTTAAAAAAATGATTCGAAGATTTACCGTCTCTTGTCATTTATTTTTGTTCATCCCATATTCCACCTTCCGGTTCTCAACATTGCATTGCTCCTCGGAATTCTCACCTTCATACTTACTTGTTTATCAGCAATGCTTTAAGCATATATATATATATATATATATATATATATATATATATATATATATATATATATATATATATATATATATATATATATATATGTTTTCGAAAATGTTTTTACTCGATCTTTCATAATAAATTCACCAGGTTTTAATCCATCGTACCACCATTATAACGTGCCTGAAGACGACTCATGCGAGTCGAAAGTACTTGAAAATGTGGCGAGTTCCTGTGTACACGAAGTGGCTGGTCCGCCAGTGGGAAAGAAAGGATCTAAAAATGAATTAACAGAGGCTTTCGCTTCTCTTCAATCAAACGTGTATATATATATATATATATATATATATATATATATATATATATATATATATATATATATATATATATATATATATATATATATAATTTATTTAGATACTGTATATTACATATTTCAGTAATGTACCGCGGTTTCACCCAAAAGGGCATATTTAGACATCTTTCTAAAGATGTCTAAATCTGCCCTTTTGGATGAAACCGCGGCACATTGCTGAAATATGTAATATAATAAATTATATTAGCTCTTTTGTATGATCGAGCACTTTATTTGGTTTCTGTTCATATACAACCTGACACACACACTATATATATTTATATATATATATATATATATATATATATATATATATATATATATATATATATATATATATATATGAAGATTGCGTTAGCATGAAACATCGATGTCTCTAGGTATTTAAATAATTAATATTTATTTATTAAAATATTATTGTTTATCAGCCCCTCCCACAAAGGCTGGGCACTTTTGAGTAGCTTTAATAACAAGCAGTACAAATAGCTATATGCACGATCCGAACGCCGTTTCGTAGATCACTCTAACTGCCTGGTAAATAGCCGCCGATTCCGCTATTTACATTTAAAGTTCCTCTATATTTACTAACTAATTGGCTATGGCCGATGGATAAGATCCCCGACTACGAATCAGTGGCGATTTGTGATCGGGGTTCGCGTCTACCGACCGTTGAGAATATGTTCCTAGACTGAAGATTGCGTTAGCATGAAACATCGATGTCTCTAGGTATTTAAATAATTAATATTTATTTATTAAAATATTATTGTATATATATATATATATATATATATATATATATATATATATATATATATATATATATATATATATATATATATATATATATATATATAGAAAAGGAAAAACCAAGAGATAGTTTTTATATATTCATAAGACTTCCTCCGGATGATAATTTGAAGAAAAATGTCATGCAAGTACATCGAAATTTTGGGTTAACATCGGGAGAAATGGCGAATTATCTTTAGTTTTCGCGCGTGACGTCACAGCAACGCACGATTCTTTAAAGTACCCCCCCCCCACTACCACCACCACCTCGATGTATAAGACTTCCGGTTAAAACCTTTTTACTTGAATCAGTGTCAAACTTGAAAACTTTGGGAACGTTGGAAACCTGGGAGTCGAGGAGAGGCGAATAAATAATCCATTGGTTATATTACGAAAAAAGAAAAGAAAGAAAAGAAAGGAAGAAAGAAAGAAAGAAAGAAAAGAAATATGAAAAAGAACTAAAAAAGAAAGGAAAAGGGAGAATAGAATAAGGGTAAGAAAGCAAGCATGAAAAAAAAAGAAAAAAATTAAATACGAAAGAAAGAAAAGAAACAAAAAAGAAGATAACAGGAACGGATGACATAGAAATAGAGGAAGAAGAAATAAAATAAAAATATAAAGAAAGGAAATATAAAAGAAAGTTAAAAGGAAATAGAAAAGGAAAAACACAGATCAGAAAGTAAAAAAAGAAAATAGAAAGAAAAAAAATAGAAAAGAAAGAAAAAGAAAAGAAAAAAAACAGATCAGAAAGTAAAAAAAGAAAATAGAAAAGAAAGAAAATAGAAAAGAAAAAAGAACAGAAAGGGCAAAAGAAAAGAAAAGAAAAAACAAAAGAAAAGAAACAAGAAAATAAAGAAAATAAATAAAATAAAGACAGAGAGAAAATAAAAGACAGAAAAGGAAAGAAAGAAAAAGAAAAGAAAAAAGAACAGAAAGGGCAAAAGAAAAGAAAGAAGAAAAGAAAAGAAAAAAACAAAAGAAAGGAACAAGAAAATAAAGAAAATGAAGAAAATAAAGACAGAGAGAAAATAAAAGACAGAAAAGGAAAGAAAGAAAATAGAAAAGAAAGAAAGAGAAAAGAAAAAAGAACAGAAAGGGCAAAA
>OY744540.1:8873505-8878505 GCA_963556195.1 Sepiola atlantica | reverse complement strand
GTTCCATATTCCTTTCAATTCTCTGGCAAGTTCAGTATATTTGCTTCTCTTTTCCGTCTCTTTGATCTTCACTCTGTGGACTGCTGGAACGGCAAAGTCCACGATTTTGCAGGATTTTTCTTTCTTGTTGATTATTATCATATCCGGTCTCCTTGCTGTTATGGGTTTGTCTGTTTGTACATTCATATCCCATATGATTTTGTGTTTTTCGTTTTCTAGTACAGTTTCTGGTTTGTGTTTGTACCGTTTTTTTGCATATTCGAAATTCAGTTGTTTGCACATTTCCCGGTGTACTTCTTTCCCCATGCTGTCATGTCTGTTCTTGTATTCCCTTTGTGCTAGCTTGCTGCATTCACTTATTATATGATTTATCGTTTCGTCTCTTTGTCCACACAGTCGGCATTTGCTGTTTTCCTGGGTTTTATCTATCTTTGCTTTAATAAAGTTTGTCCTAATCGCATTGTTCTGTGCGGCCGTCAGCAGAGATTCCGTTTCTTTGTTCAGGTGTCCTTTTCTTAGCCATGCCCAGCTGTTTTCATTGGCTTCATCGCTTGTGAGTCTTATGAAGCGTCCATGTAGTTGTTTTTCTTCCCACTTTTCCTTTCTTGTCTTTTTGTTTCTGGGTTCAGTACTTCCGGAGTTGTTTGTTGGGCTGGTGTCTCTTGCTGTGGTGATCAGTCTTTCCGTGTTCTGGATTACATATTTCTCCATCTCTTTTTTGGTGTCTTCCACACAGTCTTCTATACTTACCAGTCCTCTACCTCCTTCATTTCTTTTCACGTAGAGTCTGTCCGTGTCGTCTTTTGGGTGCAATGCATTGTGCATAGTCATTAGTTTTCTAGTTCTTTGGTCAAGGTGCCTGAGTTCTTCTTTAGTCCAGCCTATGAATGGTCCAGAGTATCTTATTAGTGATACAGCCCATGTGTTTATCCCTTTTACTAGGTTTCTGCTATATAGTTTAGTTTCTAAGAGTTTCCTTGTTCTTCATAGATATTCTTTTCCAATCTTCTCTTTCATTTCTGTATATTTGATTGTGTCTGCTTCCAGAACTCCCAGGTATTTGTAGCTATCTTGTTCTCCTAGCGCCCTCATCTCCTCTTGGTTGGGGAGTTCTATACCTTCTGTCGTCTCCAGTTTTCCTTTTTTGATCTCTAGCAGTGCACATTTTTCTATTCCAAACTCCATTTGGATATCCTGGCTGAATATCCTGGTTGTGTTTATCAGCTTTTCCAGTTCTTTTTTTTTTTTTTGCAAACAGTTTAAGGTCATCCATGTACATCAGGTGGTTTATTCTTTGTTCTGTATCCGTAAACCTGTATTCGGCATCACACTTTCTTAGTATGTAGTTGAGTGGCATCATGGCTATTATAAACAGTAGTGGTGATAGAGAGTCTCCTTGAAAAATGCCTCTCTGTATTTTTATCTCAGACAGGTATTGTCCTCCGGCTGTCAGTTTTAGTCTCCATGTTTCCATCGCTTTCTGGATGAGATTAATAATCCTGTCTGGTATCTTGTATATCTTTAAGCATTCAATTATCCATGTTTGGGGGATTCTGTCGTAGGCTTTCTTGTAGTCAATCCATGCCATGGTTATGTTCTTTTGTCTGCTCTTCACCTCCTTCAGGGTCTTTTGATCAATGTATAGTAGATCATGTGCCCCTCTTTGTCCTTTCCGGCATCTTTTTTGTTCCTTGGGGAGCAGTCCACGATTGTCCAGGGATTGGTAGATTTGTTCTCTCAGTTGTGCTGTGAGAATTTTCCACATTATTGGTAGACATGTTATCGGTCTGTAGTTGCTGGGGGTCGTTCCCTTTTTGGGGTCTTTTTGTATTAGTGTTGTTCTTCCTTCCGTCATCCATCCTGGTACGTCTGTTTTGCGGATACATCCGCTCAGTTTCTGCGCTATTATTATTATTATTATTATTATTATTATTATTATTATTATTATTATTATTATTATTTTCTTAATCCATTTCATTTTTAGTAAACTTCTTTCTAAACTTTTAACCAACCAGCTTAAATAGCCACAGTAAACCGGACATGCCCAACACATCTGTTTAGATAGTTACCGTCTATATTTACTCGCCTTTCCACAGGAGAAGTGTTACACAAAAGGTCAATTTTTAATGCGGAGGCAAACTAGCTTTCCCTCCAAAAGGGTCACTCTCGATTAGGACAAAAAAAAGTTGCCGAAGTTTAGAATGATTTCTCTGACACTGACTGCGAACAAGACAGATACTACACTTCCGTTTTAGACCGAACTTCTGTATTTACCGACCAAATGTGACATAAGATCGGTTCTTAGCGACCGGCAATAAACTACTCCTCTCCTCCCGAGGGAGAAGGTAACGCCTAAGAAGTTAGAGTAAGGGTTAGGGTTAGGGTTAGGGTTAGGTTAGGGTTAGGGTTAGGGTTAGAAGGTAACGCCTAAGAAGATAGGGTTAGGGTTAGGGTTAGGGTTAGGGTTAGGGTTAGAAGGTAACGCCTAAGAAGATAGGGTTAGGGTTAGGGTTAGGGTTAGAAGGTAACGCCTAAGAAGATAGGGTTAGGGTTAGGGTTAGGGTTAGAAGGTAACGCCTAAGAAGATAGGGTTAGGGTTAGGGTTAGGGTTAGAAGGTAACGCCTAAGAAGATAGGGTTAGGGTTAGGGTTAGGGTTAGAAGGTAACGCCTAAGAAGATAGGGTTAGGGTTAGGGTTAGGGTTAGAAGGTAACGCCTAAGAAGATAGGGTTAGGGTTAGGGTTAGGGTTAGAAGGTAACGCCTAAGAAGATAGGGTTAGGGTTAGGGTTAGGGTTAGAAGGTAACGCCTAAGAAGATAGGGTTAGGGTTAGGGTTAGGGTTAGAAGGTAACGCCTAAGAAGATAGGGTTAGGGTTAGGGTTAGGGTTAGAAGGTAACGCCTAAGAAGATAGGGTTAGGGTTAGGGTTAGGGTTAGAAGGTAACGCCTAAGAAGATAGGGTTAGGGTTAGGGTTAGGGTTAGAAGGTAACGCCTAAGAAGATAGGGTTAGGGTTAGGGTTAGGGTTAGAAGGTAACGCCTAAGAAGATAGGGTTAGGGTTAGGGTTAGGGTTAGGGTTAGAAGGTAACGCCTAAGAAGATAGGGTTATGGTTAGGGTTAGGGTTAGGGTTAGGGTTAGAAGGTAACGCCTAAGAAGATAGGGTTAGGGTTAGGGTTAGGGTTAGAAGGTAACGCCTAAGAAGATAGGGTTAGGGTTAGGGTTAGGGTTAGAAGGTAACGCCTAAGAAGATAGGGTTAGGGTTAGGGTTAGGGTTAGGGTTAGGTTAGGGTTAGGGTTAGGGTTAGAAGGTAACGCCTAAGAAGATAGGGTTAGGGTTAGGGTTAGGGTTAGGGTTAGGGTTAGAAGGTAACGCCTAAGAAGATAGGGTTAGGGTTAGGGTTAGGGTTAGAAGGTAACGCCTAAGAAGATAGGGTTAGGGTTAGGGTTAGGGTTAGAAGGTAACGCCTAAGAAGATAGGGTTAGGGTTAGGGTTAGGGTTAGAAGGTAACGCCTAAGAAGATAGGGTTAGGGTTAGGGTTAGGGTTAGAAGGTAACGCCTAAGAAGATAGGGTTAGGGTTAGGGTTAGGGTTAGAAGGTAACGCCTAAGAAGATAGGGTTAGGGTTAGGGTTAGGGTTAGAAGGTAACGCCTAAGAAGATAGGGTTAGGGTTAGGGTTAGGGTTAGAAGGTAACGCCTAAGAAGATAGGGTTAGGGTTAGGGTTAGGGTTAGAAGGTAACGCCTAAGAAGATAGGGTTAGGGTTAGGGTTAGGGTTAGAAGGTAACGCCTAAGAAGATAGGGTTAGGGTTAGGGTTAGGGTTAGAAGGTAACGCCTAAGAAGATAGGGTTAGGGTTAGGGTTAGGGTTAGAAGGTAACGCCTAAGAAGATAGGGTTAGGGTTAGGGTTAGGGTTAGAAGGTAACGCCTAAGAAGATAGGGTTAGGGTTAGGGTTAGGGTTAGAAGGTAACGCCTAAGAAGATAGGGTTAGGGTTAGGGTTAGGGTTAGAAGGTAACGCCTAAGAAGATAGGGTTAGGGTTAGGGTTAGGGTTAGAAGGTAACGCCTAAGAAGATAGGGTTAGGGTTAGGGTTAGGGTTAGAAGGTAACGCCTAAGAAGATAGGGTTAGGGTTAGGGTTAGGGTTAGAAGGTAACGCCTAAGAAGATAGGGTTAGGGTTAGGGTTAGGGTTAGGGTTAGAAGGTAACGCCTAAGAAGATAGGGTTATGGTTAGGGTTAGGGTTAGGGTTAGGGTTAGAAGGTAACGCCTAAGAAGATAGGGTTAGGGTTAGGGTTAGGGTTAGAAGGTAACGCCTAAGAAGATAGGGTTAGGGTTAGGGTTAGGGTTAGAAGGTAACGCCTAAGAAGATAGGGTTAGGGTTAGGGTTAGGGTTAGAAGGTAACGCCTAAGAAGATAGGGTTAGGGTTAGGGTTAGGGTTAGGGTTAGAAGGTAACGCCTAAGAAGATAGGGTTATGGTTAGGGTTAGGGTTAGGGTTAGGGTTAGAAGGTAACGCCTAAGAAGATAGGGTTAGGGTTAGGGTTAGAAGGTAACGCCTAAGAAGATAGCTTCCTGAGACCGCGCAGAAAAATGTTCGCGTCAACGGCCATGCCGGGGTCTGCACACTTTCTGACAAATCAAAACTAATATTCTGTATGATTTTTCTACATTGTTTTCTTCAATCACCATGAGGAAGTCTTTCAATAAAGACGAAACGTTGATGAATACATAAATAACATAGTTTTTGGCTTTCCTTTTTCATTTTACAAAAATGTTCCCCTATTTTTTTTGTTTGGGGCGTGGGGGCAAAACGATAACCGAACAATTGCAGTTTCAGTAGATACTGTCTGCTTCCAGTTCCTATTTACTGGGCAGAGTTAGCCACAAGGTCGGTTTTTAATGTGGAGAAATCCAGAAAAGATGAAGTGTAGTATCAGAACAGCTTCTCGCCGAAAGAAACGCTTTTGATGTTCAAAGATGAAAGGGTAAAAAAAAAAGTTTCAA
>OY744540.1:8863505-8868505 GCA_963556195.1 Sepiola atlantica | reverse complement strand
TGGGCCAATGAAATTACAGATACGTTTCTGCAGTTTTGTGTTTAATACGCTCCTATCCATCCTCCCGCCAGTTATTGTCTCGCTTGACCCCTAAAATGTGTGTATTATTTAATAACATTTGCCTGAATAAAAACATGCTGCCGAAATACACACATTTTAAATTATATGATGCGGTCGCACAGCATGAAACTGATACCCGGATTAAAATTTTAAAATATTAAACCTTGTAGTTAAAAGGAACTCCTTCCTACTGTTTTATTGGGGGGGGGGGGGCAATAAAACAGTAGAAAAAAAACAACAACAATAATATTATCAGTTTCAATGGCCGTTGGAAGACTGTAACCCCGACAATAATAATAAAAAATACTAATTGTTATGGAACTTTTATATATGGAAATATGGAATTGTTATGGTACAAGAAAAATATGGAACTTTTATATAGCAATTAGATCCTAATATCAAATGTATTATTTTGAAAATCGCAAAGATTAAAAAAAAAGCTTCATGAAATAAAGTTTAAAAAAACTCCGTATTATTTAATAACATTTTCCTGAATGAAAACATGCTGCCCAAAACACACAACGTTATTTTAGTAGACAACATTCCCAAATGAGCATATCTAAAATATAAAAATGTTTTAATTTTAATTTGATGGGGGAGGGGGGGGCACGCATGCGCAAATTCGTGTGTTCATCAGTTGACGCCTGCTCGTTTCAATTTTACCTGGAGTTCCGGTTTCATTTTTGATTGGACTGATTCTGTGTCAAATTCCATTGAATCAGATTCTTTTCGAAAGATGTCAGCCTTTTGGGAATGTTTCAAATACCGGGACGCAATGATCGATCGATGCTCACAGTTCGGGAATAATTTTGGAACTTGAGAGGTGAACGAGTTTTTTTCTGTTTTTTTTTTTTAAGTAAACCAAAAAAAAAATGTGACTCGTTGCATCACCAACTGAGCTCAGGTTAGATTGCTTGAATCAGGAAAAAGAAAGTTTGCCAAGCCAGTTAAATTTAAAAAGAAACAACATAATAATGTATGACAGCTTCATCAGTCAATCTCCATCTTTGCTTTTTAGTGACTTCAATGCTCATCATTCTGATGGCCACCTCACCCTGATCGCACAGATCTAGCTGGTAAACTCTGTCTGAATTGTTCTCCGGCTCATGACTTGTTCCAAATTATTACTATCCCCACACGCTTTCCTGATAATGAACTTCATCAATCATTCTTATTTGATCCTTTTCTCACTTTTGTTCCTGACTCATGTTTGATTTCTTCTTGGTTCTTTTGATCCTGACTCATGTCCGATTTCTTCTTGGTTCTTTTGATCCTGACTCATGTTCGATTTCTTCTTGGTTCTTTTGATCCTGACTCATGTTCGATTTCTTCTTGGTTCTTTTGATCCTGACTCATGTCCGATTTCTTCTTGGTTCTTTTGATCCTGACTCATGTTCGATTTCTTCTTGGTTCTTTTGATCCTGACTCATGTCCGATTTCTTCTTGGTTCTTTTGATCCTGACTCATGTTCGATTTCTTCTTGGTTCTTTTGATCCTGACTCATGTCCGATTTCTTCTTGGTTCTTTTGATACTGACTCATGTTCGATTTCTTCTTGGTTCTTTTGATCCTGACTCATGTTCGATTTCTTCTTGGTTCTTTTGATCCTGACTCATGTTCGATTTCTTCTTGGTTCTTTTGATCCTGACTCATGTTCGATTTCTTCTTGGTTCTTTTGATCCTGACTCATGTTCGATTTCTTCTTGGTTCTTTTGATCCTGACTCATGTTCGATTTCTTCTTGGTTCTTTTGATCCTGACTCATGTTCGATTTCATCTTGGTTCTTTTGATCCTGACTCATGTTCGATTTCTTTCTTGGTTCTTTTGATCCTGACTCATGTTCGATTTCTTCTTGGTTCTTTTGATCCTGACTCATGTTCGATTTCTTCTTGGTTCTTTTGATCCTGACTCATGTCCGATTTCTTCTTGGTTCTTTTGATCCTGACTCATGTTCGATTTCTTCTTGGTTCTTTTGATCCTGACTCATGTCCGATTTCTTCTTGGTTCTTTTGATACTGACTCATGTTCGATTTCTTCTTGGTTCTTTTGATCCTGACTCATGTTCGATTTCTTCTTGGTTCTTTTGATCCTGACTCATGTTCGATTTCTTCTTGGTTCTTTTGATCCTGACTCATGTTCGATTTCTTCTTGGTTCTTTTGATCCTGACTCATGTTCGATTTCTTCTTGGTTCTTTTGATCCTGACTCATGTTCGATTTCTTCTTGGTTCTTTTGATCCTGACTCATTTTCGATTTCTTCTTGGTTCTTTTGATCCTGACTCATGTTCGATTTCTTCTTGGTTCTTTTGATCCTGACTCATGTTCGATTTCTTCTTGGTTCTTTTGATCCTGACTCATGTTCGATTTCTTCTTGGTTCTTTTGATCCTGACTCATGTTCGATTTCGTCTTGGTTCTTTTGATCCTGACTCATGTGCGATTTCTTCTTGGTTCTTTTGATCCTGACTCATGTGCGATTTCTTCTTGGTTCTTTTGATCCTGACTCATGTTCGATTTCTTCTTGGTTCTTTTGATACTGACTCATGTTCGATTTCGTCTTGGTTCTTTTGATCCTGACTCATGTGCGATTTCTTCTTGGTTCTTATGATCCTGACTCATGTTCGATTTCGTCTTGGTTCTTTTGATCCTGACTCATGTGCGATTTCTTCTTGGTTCTTTTGATCCTGACTCATGTTCGATTTCTTCTTGGTTCTTTTGATCCTGACTCATGTCCGATTTCTTCTTGGTTCTTTTGATACTGACTCATGTCCGATTTCTTCTTGGTTCTTTTGATACTGACTCATGTTCGATTTCGTCTTGGTTCTTTTGATCCTGACTCATGTCCGATTTCTTCTTGGTTCTTTTGATACTGACTCATGTTCGATTTCTTCTTGGTTCTTTTGATACTGACTCATGTTCGATTTCTTCTTGGTTCTTTTGATCCTGACTCATGTCCGATTTCTTCTTGGTTCTTTTGATACTGACTCATGTTCGATTTCGTCTTGGTTCTTTTGATCCTGACTCATGTCCGATTTCTTCTTGGTTCTTTTGATCCTGACTCATGTCCGATTTCTTCTTGGTTCTTTTGATACTGACTCATGTCCGATTTCTTCTTGGTTCTTTTGATCCTGACTCATGTCCGATTTCTTCTTGGTTCTTTTGATACTGACTCATGTTCGATTTCGTCTTGGTTCTTTTGATCCTGACTCATGTGCGATTTCTTCTTGGTTCTTTTGATCCTGACTCATGTTCGATTTCTTCTTGGTTCTTTTGATCCTGACTCATGTCCGATTTCTTCTTGTTCTTTTGACGATGCTGCTGTTGATGTTGAGGTCAAGTATTCTGTGAAGTACCCGTTGATCACCCCTTCCATAACCCGACGTTCAACTACAAGAAGGCTGAATGGTATGGGCTCCGTGGCTTTCTATACTACGTATCATGAGGTCCTTTCTTTGGTATGTCTCCGAATGATGCTGCTAAGGAGGTTACTGACTGGCTTCTTGTTGGAATTAACACCTTCATATCTCATCGTAAGTTTCAAACAAAACCACATTTTTGCTGTGATGGTCGGGTTACAGAGTGTTAGATCTTGGCTGCGTTGCAGCTGACCGGTTCTCACAAATCTCCGGAACTAGATAGTCTGCCTTATGAATTGTTTTTTAGGCTGTCGTTTGTTCCTTTTCTGACGGATGTGTTCAGCCATAGGTTTGATCAGGGATCCATTGCTGGTCAAGTTACCAATGGAGTGATCACATTACTAGAGAAACAGGACTCGCACAGAGAAGGGGGGGGGTAGATGATTTTAGGCCATAACTCTGCTAAACACAGAGTCAAAGATTTTGGCAAGAGTTCTTGCGAATCGTTTGCAGGTTGTTGTTGGTGATTTGGTTGACCCTGTTCAGAACTTTGCCGTGAAAGGGTAATTGAATCAGAACAATTTGCATCTGATTCACACGATGATAGAACGATTAAAAGACGACACCGAAGCCGCGCCGATCAATTTAGATAAGTCAAAATATTTTGACAAGGTCGACCATCGTTTCCTGGGATCGGTTTAATTCGGACTTCCGCAAATGGATCTCCATTCTGTATCTCCAGCCGACGGGGATCGTTCGTTGTTTTTTGGCCGGTTCGTTGGAGCCCTTTCTCCCGCAAACTAAGGGACAGGATGGCGAGACCAGCCATACGCGGTATCACGCTACTTAGTGGTGCCTGAGCCAGGGTCACCGTGTATATCGATGATGTCACTGTGGGCATGTCGAGCATTCGAGACCTTATCACAGTAGTGACCAAGGCACTCAAACGGTACGAATAAGTTACAAGGGGACGTAGTCAACTTCAGCAATTTCAACGGCCTGAAGTTGGTGACCTAGAGCGACGCGCATACGCTGCTGACCCTTTTCAACTGATCGGATGGCCCGGTTCGGATCCCCGGCGTTTGGTTCGAACCGGGCGTTCAGCTTGAAAAAGAATTGGTCGGAAGTAAAGACGATGATCGAAGAGTCTGTAAGGGAGGCTTTTCCTTAAAGGTAGAGCTGAGGCGTGCGTCACTTACGCCTTTCCTCTCACCGATTGACTGTACTTCCTCTGTCTCCGGATCGCTTGTCGACTCTCACGCGTCTGTTATTTTCACTTTTGTGACAAGGCAGGACGTCGCTGTCCGTAGACAGGTCTGCACTCAACGTCCGAACGAAAAGGGGAGGGGCTTGAGGATGCCTGCCGACAAGTCATAGACATGCCGAGGGACTGTTATTCCTGAGTCGAACTTTGATAAAGCAGTCTGCGTTGGGCCTTGAGGTTGAAATACGCCTTTCCCATCCACATCCTTGACCACTTGACCACTTGACCACTTGACCACTTGGCCGACGTAGACCAAAGGGTCAAACGTAGTTCTTCAACGAATGCTGAGCCATGCTCAAAATACCGCCGGGGTTCAGTGACCTT